>CM060951.1:222768288-222838288 GCA_030765055.1 Mantis religiosa | reverse complement strand
CCATACATTTATCTTTCAGGATAAGAGAAAACCTCCAACGTTAAGTCATATCGGACGATGAATGAAATGATGTTCAAGTGAGTACAAGGTACATAGAGCTTAGAGTTACCATACATTTATCTTTCCGGATAAGAGAAAACCTCCAACGTTAAGTCATATCGGACGATGAATGAAATGATGTTCAAGTGAGTACAAGGTACATAGAGCTTAGAGTTACCAGACATTTATCTTTCAGGATAAGAGAAAACCTCCAACGTTGTCATATCGGACGATGAATGAAATGATGTTCAAGTGAGTACAAGGTACATAGAGCTTAGAGTTACCATACATTTATCTTTGAGGATAAGAGAAAACCTCCAACGTTAAGTCATATCGGACGATGAATGAAATGATGTTCAAGTGAGTACAAGGTACATAGAGCTTAGAGTTACCATACATTTATCTTTCAGGATGAGAGAAAACCTCCAACGTTAAGTCATATCGGACGATGAATGAAATGATGTTCAAATGAGTACAGGGTACATAGAGCTTAGAGTTACCATACATTCGTCTTTCAGGATAAGAGAAAACCTCCAACGTTAAGTCATATCGGACGATGAATGAAATGATGTTCAAATGAGTACAGGGTACATAGAGCTTAGAGTTACCTGACATTCATCTTTCAGGATAAGAGAAAACCTCCAACGTTAAGTCATATCGGACGATGAATGAAATGATGTTCAAATGAGTACAGGGTACATAGAGCTTAGAGTTACCAGACATTCATCTTTCAGGATAAGAGAAAACCTCCAACGTTAAGTCATATCGGACAATGAATGAAATGATGTTCAAATGAGTACAGGGTACATAGAGCTTAGAGTTATCAGACATTCATCTTTCAGGATAAGAGAAAACCTCCAACGTTAAGTCATATCGGACATTGAATGAAATGATGTTCAAATGAGTACAGGGTACATAGAGCTTAGAGTTATCAGACATTCATCTTTCAGGATAAGAGAAAACCTCCAACGTTAAGTCATATCGGACGATCAATGAAATGATGTTCAAATGAGTACAGGGTACATAGAGCTTAGAGTTATCAGACATTCATCTTTCAGGATAAGAGAAAACCTCCAACGTTAAGTCATATCGGACGATGAATGAAATGATGTTCAAATGAGTACAGGGTACATAGAGCTTAGAGTTACCAGACATTCATCTTTCAGGATAAGGGAAAACCTCCAACGTTAAGTCATATCGGACGATGAATGAAATGATGTTCAAATGAGTACAGGGTACATAGAGCTTAGAGTTACTAGACATTTATCTTTCAGGATAAGAGAAAACCTCCAACGTTAAGTCATATCGGACGATGAATGAAATGATGTTCAAATGAGTACAGGGTACATAGAGCTTAGAGTTACCAGACATTCATCTTTCAGGATAAGAGAAAACCTCCAACGTTAAGTCATATCGGACGATGAATGAAATGATGTTCAAATGAGTACAGGGTACATAGACCTTAGAGTTACCAGACATTCATCTTTCAGGATAAGGGAAAACCTCCAACGTTAAGTCATATCGGACGATGAATGAAATGATGTTCAAATGAGTACAGGGTACATAGAGCTTAGAGTTACCAGACATTCATCTTTCAGGATAAGAGAAAACCTCCAACGTTAAGTCATATCGGACGACGAATGTAATGATGTTCAAATGAGTACAGGGTACATAGAGCTTAGAGTTACCAGACATTCATCTTTCAGGATAAGAGAAAACCTCCAACGTTAAGTCATATCGGACGACGAATGTAATGATGTTCAAATGAGTACAGGGTACATAGAGCTTAGAGCTACCAGACATTCATCTTTCAGGATAAGGGAAAACCTCCAACGTTTAGTCATTCGGACGATGAATGAAATGATGTTCAAATGAGTACAGGGTACATAGAGCTTAGAGTTACCAGACATTTATCTTTCAGGATAAGGGAATACCTCCAGCGTTAAGTCATATCGGACGATGCATGAAATGATGTTCAAATGAGTACAGGGTACATAGAGATTAGAGTTACCAGACATTCATCTTTCAGGATAAGAGAAAACCTCCAACGTTAAGTCATATCGGACGATGAATGTAATGATGTTCAAATGAGTACAGGGTACATAGAGCTTAGAGTTACTAGACATTTATCTTTCAGGATAAGAGAAAACCTCCAACGTTAAGTCATATCGGACGATGAATGAAATTATGTGTAAATGAGTACGGGGTACATTGAGCTTAGATTTAGCTGACATTCATTTTTCAGGATAAGGAAAATCGCGGAAATAACATTATCGGGGTAACTCAGCTTGAACGAGATTCGAACTCGTGACCTCTTGAGCATGAGGCAGACGTACCAAGGCGGGCTTGTTTGTTTCTTATGGTCATGGATGGCATTTGAAAGTCTTCATATAGCGACATGTTCTTTAAATACCTGTACGTCGTGTATGCTAAACAAAGTGTGTAAGGTGTGTTGAACGTTTTTGGTATTAACAAGCTAGTAGAAGAAAAATATTTTGTAAGAGTAGAGCAAATTATGTGAGTGCAAGTTTGGTTTAATGCCCGTTCTGACTACATTCGAACTTCCCATTTTTTTTTTTTTTTTTCCTTGAGATGATGTTATATTTTTGATATTGTTAAAATTTTTATATTGTAGATTTATTAATTGTTTTACAGAATCAAATGTTAATTTTCTAGTTGGTCCATGCTTTCTTGGCTAAGTTGTCTGCTATACCACAATGTGCTGGTATCCAATGTAGTACTATTCTTTCATTCAATTTTGTTAATTCAGTGATATTGCGTAGCTATTTCTGGTGTGTGTGTGTGATTATTTCTTATCAGAAACTACTGCCAGGTTTGCTGCTTTTGAATGTGATAAGAAAGCATTTGTAAAGGTTTTAAAATTATGAGGAAGCTGTCGTAAGGAATTGTTGATTGGTTTAATTTCTCCAAAATAACTTGTTCTATATTCTAAGGATTTAGGAAAGGAAAAAAGGGAGCATGTTGCTCCTGCAGCTTTTTCTTGATGGGTTAAGGATCCATCAGTATAAACATAGAGCCTTGGAATAGGAAATATATCACATTACATTGTGTATAACCATATTACACAAAATTCTTGTTTCACATTTTGCTATTCTCATCATTAACTTTAATGAGGTATTGGCGACTGATACTGTACCGGGATGCAACGCGAGGTTCCTTGGTGTAGTTTCTTTTTTTTATAAGTAGGTTTCTGGAGGGTGACTTTGAGTGATTCCTCCCCTCAACTTGTAAATACAAATTCGAAACCTTAAGATGACGTCATCGCTGTCTCGTCCCATGCTTGCGCACAATCGATAAGCGGAATAGTACGGCGAAAGGCCACCAGACGCCGCACCCTCTGCCCCGGAACACAGGGTTTATCTTCCTCCGGGTAGCTCCTGGCACAAGTGGGTCTCCTCATGAAGCTGTCGGCTCCGGGAAAATGTCTACCTTCATCTCGGCCACTTCAATGAGGCCGCACACGTAAGTACCTTTGCATTCACTTTGTTGTGAAACCCTTCAACCACGATCGTCCAGGTCCGCCCACACAAATATCAATACCTGAATCGAACTCCCGTCATGTTGGTAACGCTCTGCCATTATTGCGCTCAATACCTACATTCGTCCATTTATTCCCCTTCACACACATCCAACCCAAACTCCTAAAATGCCTACATACATCAAATATGTTACACAGGGGCATGTTTCTAGATGAGGGAATCTTGGAAGGGAAATTCCCTCTTTAAATTGGTGCAACAATGTAGTAGGCATTGTTGCGACATTCCTCAGTTGATTTCTGAACAAAAACGTTGTAATTATATGTTTATGTCCGAATAATTCAATTACAGAACAAATTTCAAGTGTGACAATGAAGTAAGTGGCCTAACTATATGTTAGCATTTGAAACAGTTTCTAGTGATCTTTTGGGTTGTGTCTCATCTAAATCAAGAAACAAGAACTTCTCAACATCAAACACAAAGGTATTTTAATTTATTATTTCACTTCTATAGGCAGGTCCGAAAATTCATGATGGCGGCCATTGCTTACTGTATTTCTAACTATTAGTTTTATCTTTTAAAATAACTGACAAGCACGGAAATATTCGATGTTCTATTGATTTTCTGCTAAAATAAGTCTTAATATGTATACACTTCGCTACAATTATTCATGCTGTAGTAATATTTCTAACAGTTTTTGGTAACCCAATATGTCTGCCTTTATTACGACACCTTGTTTGCTTTGAGACTATAAATGATGTATTTGGCAGGGCCAAAGTTTCTGTTTTTGATAGGTTCGTTGTGGAAAATAACTTTTGAACCCCGAGATGAGGTTTAGTTGAAAGTTTCATATGTTCAATACTCAACGTAAATAACATTGCACTAAGGAAACCGCCGAATAGACTGTAATGGAGTTATCATTATTACTTTGGGACCAAACTAAAACTAACTACAGGGCAAACATAATTGTGCGAATATTTGCTGAATGGCATTTTGGCTTAAGAAGAAATATTTCTATATAAAAGCATTTAAAACTAAATATCCATTCTTACAGTTTGATTAATATCAGAAATTGGATTTAATCTTATGTTAATAACTCACTTATATTTTACTTTATTCCTCTGAAACACACTCACTTACATTTCCAGTCACTAGGAGGGCATGGTACAGTTCTACACAAGTCGGAAACCGAATCTGGGTCATGAAGAAGTTCTTCCCTCGATCACTAAGGCAATGAGCATTACACTAACAATTATATTCCGAGGTTTTACTGTTAATATTACTTAACGTTTTAACATTCCCTGAATAGAAATAAGAACAAATCTATTATACTTACGTCACATTTTGTTCACCTCACCTAGTTCCCACCTTAACGCTTAAGGTGTTACTGTATTTTATAACCAGTAAAAGTACATTCAATAAACACTTATTAACACTAATCCTTAACATACTATGCTTGGGTTGTTTATTTAAGCTTAGGTTTTTGACTCAGGCGAGGTTAGGTTTATTATCTTTTTTAAAACAAGCTTATGTTAATTAGCAGGAATCACTTAAGAATACTTACAACTGACCAGGTTTATTACATATTACATTACAAATTTCGGTAGAATTGGATTTGCACTTCTTTAGTAGTAATAAACAATGGCGAATAAAGACAACATCTACTCCTACCATCAATAATAAGGTATTTATAACTACAAAAACTTTTCAAATATTTCTCCACTTTTAAAACATGACATGAGTGTAATATATGAGCCAAAAGAGTAAATACAAATTTGTGTTTGTGTGTATGTGTCTTTTCCTATGATCAACATAACTCAAAAACAAACAGTGGCACAACTAAAAATGTGGTACATAAGTTCACCTTCCAAAAATACGACACGATTTTCAAAATAATTCCGCACCCCAACTAATTTTACAGGGAACAAATATTTATTAGTTATTAAGATATTTATAGGACTGAATTTTCTTGGACAGTCTGTAAAGCCTCGTGGATTACAAATTAATTGTATAACATTCTTATTCGTACACTACAGTTTTCTACGAAATTATTTTAATATGTTTTAGAAGACACAATCAAATTAACATTTTACGTACACATGTGAAACAACCTAACAAATTACGTAGAAAATGAGGCTAGCCACAGTGAAGCAACAAATATTACACAAATATAAATATTTGCCACTAAGGCTGCATTTATCTTAAGAAATTGATGTTAATACTTCTTTGTAATGGAGATCGATCTCACAAACAAATCGCTTGTGTCCTCAGTCCACAACTGACAATGGAGTTCGTTTTCTTTGGACTGAGGATGCAAGCGATTTGTTTGTGAGATCGATCTCCATTAGAAATAAGTATTAACATCAATTTCTAAAGATAAATGGAGCCTTAATGGAAAATATTTATATTTTTGTAACCTAACAAATGCTATATGAGGAAGTAACTAAATATTAACATATGAAGCTACAAACTAAATTAAATGAAACTGTAAAATAAACATGGCCATTTTGGTACAACTTTTCTATTTGTACATTAGAAATAATAGTTGAATAACAAAGACACAATTGATAATGTTTGTTGGGTATCCATTGGCTTTAATAACTGCCTCACACATTCTCTTCATAGAAGTAACCAAATTTCTCTATTCTGCTGGACTGATTGTGTTCCATTCTTCTTCCACAACATGTTTAAGCTCTTGTTTAGGCCTTACTTTGCTTTTACGGACTCATTTCTTCAGAATCCTCCAGAAATGCTCTATTGGATTCAGGTCTGGTCTCTGAGGAGGTGTTTGCATTAGTTGAAATACATTCCATATTAACCAATTCATATTGTCTTGCCTTTTGTCTAATGCCACTGTACTGTTGAAATGTATAACCAGGTGCCTTGCTCTTTTTCTGGACACTCTGCTTTACGTTGTTCTTTGAAATGTGAAAATACACATGTTGGTCCCTAGTGCCATCAATAAACTGTATGTTACCAAAACTGTTGGACGACATGCAGGCCCACCACCACGTTAACTGTGGGAAGAGTGTGTTTGGGATCATTGTCTGATATTGCTTTTCTCCAGACTGTTTATCCCATCTGACCCAGAGATGTTTATCTTAGTCTGGTCCGACCATATCACGCTGTTCCAGAAGCTTTTATCCTTATGGATATGTTACTTTACAAATGCAACTCATTTTTTTCCTTTTTTGAGTTAATTTATGGAAATTAATCATCTCCTCACATTAGCCATGTAAGGCTAAGGTATTGTATAGATATAGTCAAACTGAAAAGTTGAATACCACGGCCGGGTTCAGTTGTTGCAGGCAATGACAACCTACGACGATCAGATATAGTATTATTTTAGCAGCTGATTTCACTTTATTCTTAGGATAGAGAAGAACTAGTACAGTTTGATCTTTGACCCTTAGGTGAATTAACTATTCTTCAGCAAACTTTTTTCTTTTCCTCACCCCCTCCCCCAAATGCCTGCAAAAAAGAATTAAAAAAGGAGGAAAATTCTCAGTATATAAATTGATATGCAAGGTCATTAGTAACTCTGGCTCCCACTAGTGGAAGCTGTTGTTCCCTTCTATTTAGTTGCATCCCACTTGGTAGACCACCTTGTCTTAGAACTGTGCAAGTGAAAGCATGTGTTCTAAATCATTATTGCCATCTCTTTCACTGATAACTTTTCAGGTTTCATAGTTTTAAAGTCAATTTCGGTATATTTTTTGCCGGTTTTTTTTTTATTATATTTTGACAATTATTTTGCTTTTTTTAATTTTGCCTCCCAGGAGTAAAATATATGCTCAAGACATGACACCGTACTGCAATAGAATAAAAATTTCAATTTTTATAGAATGTGTAATGTCAAAATTAGAATAATTTACAATATAAGATGTAAATCTCTCAAATCTTCGCAGTTGCTAAAGACAGAGATATCATTAGCTCCAGACTTCTAGTAATTGCAGAATCTAAATTTAAATGTTACAAAATGTTGAAGTGATAAACAAGAAAGACGGCTTGACAGTAAATCGCGAATTTCATTTTAGGAAAACATTTTGTTTTTTCATACTACATCATTTTATTTTTGAGGAACTTGTTTCAGGAACTGTTGCTTCCATGTTCGACCTCAAAGATCTGATTGTCGTAGGTTGTCATTTCCTGCAGCAACAACTGAACCCGGCCATGGTATTGAATTTTTCAGTTTGACTCTATAATTTTTTCCTGTTTGCTGCACTTACATATGGCTTCCTCCTCCTGCGTGTTCGGCCATGATATCTGTACTTCCATAAAACACGACGAACAGTTTCATCAGACATCTTCTTTCCAGAAACATCTTCAACTAATGGAAACTGATTGTTGTTTCACACTAGCTGTGTGTAGGACGCACTATGAAAGGATAGAGCCGGTGTTTATGAGAACTCCTAGTCGTTTACCGGGGAAAACACGAGTCAGTTGGAGAATTTGTCATGTTGGCACGTTGGCCATAGTAGTTCAATGATTAGAGTGGCTGGATGGAGACCACAAGATCCGTGGTTCACATCCCGGCTATGGCATTGAATTTTGCAGCCTTTCATTCTTCAACTAATGTACGTTATTGAGGAAATTTTGGATTTTCACAGATTCTGCCTACAATGAAACGTTCATCTCTGGCATTCACTCTGATTTCTTTAGGTTTACGTGGTAAATTATTTGTACAACCTCATTCCTTAAACTTATTTACTGTGTACTGTATGGTAGAATGCGATTTATTTACCATTTGCGCTATTTTTCTACAAGAATACCCCATAAATGTACAGTTTATAATTACTTGCTTCAGAACTAAGCTCCTCATACACAAATATAAATATCTGTAACAAAAAATTCACTTATCTTAAGAAAATGATGTTAATACTTCTTTTTTAATTGAGATAGATTTCACAAACAAATTGCTTGCATCTTCAGTCCATCAAGACACTTCGAAGTCAAGGATTCCAGTTACCATCTTATTATGTTTTTCTAGTATTACCAACATCTGAAAAAGTAACAAACTTAATTACAGAATCAACTGCCGGTATTTCAAAATTTATTACGTGAGATTTGTTTTTTAAAATAAATAACTTTTCCCAGATCATTAAATCTATAAGATAAGATGATTGAAAAATTTAAATATTAAAACACTGTTAATAATATGTATACCCTTAAAAATAAAAGACGATTATAGTTTTAAAATATTTACTTATCATTCTTGGGTTAATAAACTTTTTCAATTTTTTTTAAAGAAGTTGGAATAACTTCAGTTCCTCAGAATATATATAGTATTAAAAATTTACTACATTTTTCTAAGAAATGTAAAATTCTTAATAATAAAAAATCTGGTATTTATCAGTTTAATTGTTTCGATTGTGATGAAGTTTATATTGGAAAAACAAAACGTAATTTAGAAACCAGAACGAAAGGGCATTTTCGTAACATTAAGTAAAAAAACTGATATATCGGCCGTAGGAGATCATTTTTTTGGTCATTTAACCATGAAATAAATCCTGAAGTTAAATTATTAAAACAATCAAATGCTCCGATAGAATTAATGGTTTAGGAAAATATATTTATTTTAAAAAACAAACATCACGTAATGAATTTTGAAATACGGGCAGTCGATTCTGTTTTTAAATTTGTTTTATTTTCAGATTTTGGTAGTACTGGCGAACACAAGGTAATATTTGATGAACGTGACTTTGACAACAGGGTTGTTAGCTGATGATGTGAGCGATGGTTTTCACTAAATCGCGATCCTGTTCAATTAATAAGAAAACTTCCATCATTTCTTATAAGATAAGTGAAGCTTTATGTTACAAATTATTATATGTCTATATATTTGTTTACTTCACTGTTGGTGGCTTCATGCTTTACGTATTTTCACCTAAATAGTTAAAATTGTTGACCTGTTCTATCATCTTGTCTTCCAACATTATTTTTCTCTAATTGATTGTATTCCGCGGAAAGCTAAAATGTTTGCTTTAGCTATAGAGATATTTATTGCATACTTTTGCAGAAATTATTTGATAAGTACTTGCCATTTTGTAGATTTTTTTCCGAGCTACTTGGTCATCTGTATATAAAATAGTATCTAACACCATATTTCTTTATTTAAAATGGTTTTAAAACCGTGTCTGCCATTTTAAGATGACATCGTCGATACATATTAACAAACAGTGGAAATGGGGGCCAACCTTGTCTAACTCCTTTATTAATTGTTGCTGTTAATTTGTTATTGTTCTTGTCATTGTTATTGTTATGATAATTTTATTCTCTGTATATAAATTTATGATTGCTGTTAAGCAATAACTCTTTAAGGATATGTGTGACTGAAATTTCATGAACATTTTCAAAATATCGCCTTTTCCTCTTTTTAGTGTATAAAATAGTGTAAGCCTTCCTGAATCCAAAGAATGCTTAGATAACATCCGCAAGCCATTTTTAAATGCTCTAATCTAGTTTGAAAGTTACGTGAATGCAAATGTTAGATATGAATTCTAATTCTTTATCTTGTTTTCTGTTATGGAAAATTTAAACATTTTTCATCTTTTAAGATGCTCCTTGTGTCACAGTTTTAGCCTTAGACTAATGAAACTTGCTACACGCGTTCATGGAGACACAGTGTATAGAAATTGCACTGGGTTTTATTGTAAAATGCATTTAAGCATACTTTCTTTACTTCAAAACACAAAAAATTCAAATTTTGGGCAACAAGGCCATATTTATAGCTTTAAACATTTCTGGAGCCTAAAGGTTTTGAGACGTAAAGACACCTAGGGAAAATTAAAAAAATGCAGGTATTGGGAACCTGTTGTTAAAATATTAGACCAAAATTTAAGTTATTTTATCGCAAGGGACTATCTAGGTGCCGCAAACAAAAATAAATAAATTTGACCATATTTTCCAAACTATCAAAGTAAAATTGACAAAATCAGGGCTGTATCATGTATGCAGTAAGTTTTCTTTGTGGTATAAATCTTAAATTTTCAATCATAGGTATTATTAAGCAATAACTCTTTAATAACAATGTATATAATACAAAATATGCTAAAATTTTTAAAGAGTACATACCTATCAGTCAAAAACAGGTCGAAGTAGCTTAGATATTATCGGTGTAATATTTTATTTAGTATTTTGTCGCTGTGTTTACAGATAACTTAATTACACTAGGCAACAAAAAAATTTTGTTTTGGATGTTTCGAGCACTTCATGAGGCAATTACTACTAATTTTGGGTTGAGAAAAACAAATATGACAATGAAAAAATTTTATTAGCTCTAGTTTCTATGATATACACAAGGTGGAAGTATTACATATTAACTGATTGAGAGAAAAGGATACATTTTAATTACATACATGCTAACAATAATGAAAGTGCATTTGATTTTTTAACTGGTAATTATATGCTAAGAGTTCTAAATTGCTGGAAAGATACTTCGCAGATAGTCGTGTCTGAAGAGAATCATGACTTTGTCGTCTTTTAGCTTGCCTCTTGTGATGGAGTTCCGCAGAATCCCTATGCAAAGACCAACAATAATCCTTCATTCCAACGGCCCTGATATCTTTGTTACATAACAGAAATGTCCTGATGGAATCTCTCCCCATGTTCATCACTAACAGCTCCACAACTAGGAGGGAAAAAGTCTAGGTGGGAGTGGAGAAAATGGATCTTAAGGGACATGTTGCAGGAGCACTGTCACCAAATGCTTGTAGTTGTCATCTCTTTTGTTGCCTAAAAATCTATGAACTACACTCTTGAAGGCTTTCCAAGCTTCCTTTTCTTTCCCTTCCAAAATTTGGTCAAATTCAGGATCCTTTACAAGTTCTCTTATTTGTGGTCCGACAAAAATGCCATCCTTAACTTTTGCATCACTTAATTTCCAAAATTTCTCTCTGCTGTTAATTGACAAGTATGCCAACTCCCAAAGAAATTCCCCCAGATTTAAGATCTTCACTCTAAAAAATGAAATGTCACTTTATTTTCAAAACAAGAGCTGATGTATAATTTTTATGGTGATTTTTGAATTCAGCAGATGGAAATACATGTGAATTCACTATGTTTAAGCCCGAAACATTTTCATTGTTGCCCAGTGTTATCAGTACGTTAAATGCTTCTTGTTTCTGCAGGCCTCTTTCTTTTCTGTTCGCATTTCTTGAATCCTACGCCTTCTTCTTTATTTGGAGAGTCACGATCCTTGACTGTTCTCCAAATTACACGATGCCTTCAATCTTATCTTCTTCTCTTCCTCCTTTGTTCATTAAAATCTGAATAATCAATTTTGATCAACGATGGACACCCTCTACAAATGCAGTAACACTTGCGTGATGCACGTAAATATTTAAGCCACAATCACAGAGTAAACATAACCGAAAACATTGTTTCACAAATGTATAAAACTTTAACAGCCATTAACTCTGTGTATACATAGTAATTACGTTACTTTTGCCATATTTCATTTGTAAAATATATGCAATCCGTAGGTAGATCTGATTCACATTTTTGGAGAAATAATTACAGTTTAAAGGAAAGGAAAGTTAAAGCTTTAAAGGAAAGGAGCTCGAAGCCTGTATTTCCGGGTTTCAAACGACATGGGCGGGGTCTACTTGATATTACATAATCACATTATAACATATCGATCCGTATATCGTATAGCGAGTTAGGCCAGTTTTCCAATCTAGACCACGTCAAAATTACCTCGCCTCTGTAGTATCTGCCTCCTGTTCCAGAGGTCCCGAGTTCGAATCTCAGTCAGGGTGAGTTATCTGGATAGGGCTTTTCCGGGGTTTTCCTTTATCCTGAAAGATTAATGTCAGCTAACTCTAAGCTCTATGAACTCTGTACTCATTTGGACATCATTTCATTCATCGTCCGATATGACTTAACGTTGGAGGTTTTCCCTTATCCTGAAAGACGAATGTCCGGTAACTCTAAGCTCTATGTACCCTGTACTCATTTGGACATCATTTCATTCATCGTCCGATATGACTTAACGTTGGAGGTTTTCTCTTATCCTGAAAGATGAATGTCTGGTAACTCTAAGCTCTATGAACTCTGTACTCATTTGGACATCATTTCATTCATCGTCCGATATGACTTAACGTTGGAGGTTTTCTCTTATCCTGAGAGATGAATGTCTGGTAACTCTAAGCTCTATGTACCCTGTACTCATTTGGACATCATTTCATTCATCGTCCGATATGACTTAACGTTGGAGGTTTTCTCTTATCCTGAAAGATGAATGTCTGGTAACTCTAAGCTCTATGTACCCTGTACTCATTTGAACATCATTTCATTCATCGTCCGATATGACTTAACGTTGGAGGTTTTCTCTTATCCTGAAAGATGAATGTCTGGTAACTCTAACCTCTATGTACCCTGTACTCATTTGAACATCATTTCATTCATCGTCCGATATGACTTAACGTTGGAGGTTTTCCCTTATCCTGAAAGATTAATGTCTGGTAACTCTAAGCTCTATGTACCCTGTACTCATTTGAACATCATTTCATTCATCGTCCGATATGACTTAACGTTGGAGGTTTTCTCTTATCCTGAAAGATAAATGTATGGTAACTCTAAGCTCTATGTACCCTGTACTCATTTGAACATCATTTCATTCATCGTCCGATATGACTTAACGTTGGAGGTTTTCCCTTATCCTGAAAGATAAATGTATGGTAACTCTAAGCTCTATGTACCCTGTACTCATTTGAACATCATTTCATTCATCGTCCGATATGACTTAACGTTGGAGGTTTTCTCTTATCCTGAAAGATGAATGTATGGTAACTCTAAGCTCTACGTACCCTGTACTCATTTGAACATCATTTCATTCATCGTCCGATATGACTTAACGTTGGAGGTTTTCCCTTATCCTGAAAGATAAATGTATGGTAACTCTAAGCTCTATGTACCCTGTACTCATTTGAACATCATTTCATTCATCGTCCGATATGACTTAACATTGGAGGTTTTCTCTTATCCTGAAAGATGAATGTCTGGTAACTCTAAGCTCTATGTACCCTGTACTCATTTGAACATCATTTCATTCATCGTCCGATATGACTTAACATTGGAGGTTTTCTCTTATTCTGGAAGATGAATGTCTGGTAACTCTAAGCTCTATGTACTCTGTACTCATTTGAACATCATTTCATTCATCGTCCGATATGACTTAACATTGGAGGTTTTCTCTTATTCTGGAAGATGAATGTCTGGTAACTCTAAGCTCTATGTACCCTGTACTCATTTGAACATCATTTCATTCATCGTCCGATATGACTTAACATTGGAGGTTTTCTCTTATTCTGGAAGATGAATGTCTGGTAACTCTAAGCTCTATGTACTCTGTACTCATTTGAACATCATTTCATTCATCATCCGATATGACTTAACATTGGAGGTTTTCTCTTATCCTGAAAGATGAATGTCTGGTAACTCTAAGCTCTATGTACCCTGTACTCATTTGAACATCATTTCATTCATCGTCCGATATGACTTAACATTGGAGGTTTTCTCTTATTCTGGAAGATGAATGTCTGGTAACTCTAAGCTCTATGTACTCTGTACTCATTTGAACATCATTTCATTCATCGTCCGATATGACCTAACGTTGGAGGTTTTCCCTTATCCTGAAAGATGAATGTCTGGTAACTCTAAGCTCTATGTACTCTGTACTCATTTGAACATCATTTCATTCATCGTCCGATATGACTTAACATTGGAGGTTTTCCCTTATCCTGAAAGATGAATGTCTGGTAACTCTAAGCTCTATGTACTCTGTACTCATTTGAACATCATTTCATTCATCGTCCGATATGACTTAACATTGGAGGTTTTCTCTTATTCTGAAAGATGAATGTCTGGTAACTCTAAGCTCTATGTACTCTGTACTCATTTGAACATCATTTCATTCATCGTCCGATATGACTTAACGTTGGAGGTTTTCCCTTATCCTGAAAGATGAATGTCTGGTAACTCTAAGCTCTATGTACTCTGTACTCATTTGAACATCATTTCATTCATCGTCCGATATGACTTAATGTTGGAGGTTTTCCCTTACCCTGAAAGATGAATGTCTAGTAACTCTAAGCTCTATGTACCCTGTACTCATTTGAACATCATTTCATTCGTCGTCCGATATGACTTAATGTTGGATGTTTTCTCTTATCCTGTAAGATGAATGTCTGGTAACTATAAGCTCTATGTACCCTGGGCTGAGTTGAGCATTGGAGGACGTTAAATATACTTGGGGATAGGCAGTACCTTCTCACATTAATGAATTTCCCGGAAACATTCCATATGTCGTAATAAGAGAAAATAAGCATAATATACTTATGAATGCTTTTATTTCTGAAGTGAATTAATGCTCTGATTACAAAACATGTAGAGCTGAGTTTGAGTAAGACGTAGTCAATATGGATCTTCCAATCGATATTATGATACATAGGAAGACCAAGTTTGTATTTCCATATGCTGAGTAACATTTGCTTTCTCATGTTGGACAATTATTTACATGAAATTTTATAAGAACGCTTCCTTTGTCATGACAAAATAAATTGTACAGTATCTAAGACAGGAATGTTATCCACTCCTCTTTGATTCTGTGTCTAAGAAAACAAGCAAGAAATAACTATTAGAGTTAGAGTTGCTTATCCACAATTAATTATAATTAATATGTTAAAAGTTCACGTAGAGACCATTGGTTTGGGCCATGTTTGAACCTTCGTAAATGAGAACTAAAGGGTAAATGGTCATTCGCAAGTAATTAGGCTAGTGAGGTAATATGATTGATTCCGTGTTGATAACATTATTACATTGTGCGCCTTTGCAGTTCGGTTTTTTTTTTTTTTTTTTTTTTTTTTTTTTTTTTTTTTTTTTAATGAGGCCATGTATGACTACACAAAGTACTAGAGACGTTTCTTAGCTCTTCTATAAATCCAAAGTTCTTTCATTCTTTGGTTATGGGCTTTCTTTCTCTTGTCTGTCCACGTTGTTCGACTTGCCCTCTTGGTCAACTTGCCACTTATTTGTATTTGTGTTTATTTCATCCTTTGGAACATAATACATATGTTATAGGACACATCTGTTCAAGATACAAAGACAAATATAAAAAGTTACATAAGACTAAAAACTAACAGATACAGGATCCAACAAAAGTCTAAAGTAGAAAAGACAAATAAATATAAACTATATAAAGACCTTAGAGAGATGCTATATAAAATTAATTGTTCACAAATGTGGAGTTTACTCTAATTCATGATTTAATTCAATTTAATTCAATTTAATTTATTTTGTCCTTTTGATTGATATCAGAGACGTCATAGTATAAAAATTACATTAATGTCCACTGTCATTATTTACAATCACTTAAAACGAATTAACATTTAAAAATTCATTTACAGAATAAAATGAATGTTGCAGTAAAAAGAGTTTTACTCCCTTTTTAAAATGTATAAGGCTCTTCATTTGTTTAATATTTTCTGGTAGTCTGTTGTATAATCTTATACCTTTATTGATAGCATTAGACCTGAAGATTTCCGTTCTACAACTTTGAATGTGAAAGTCATCTTTCTGACGTGTATTGTATTTGTGAATATCGGCATTTTTGTAATTTTGTATTTGTAGTTTATTTTGTTTTACATGAATCACTAATTCCAAAATATACATACATGCTAGAGGTAATATTTGTTGTTTTTTTAATAATGGCCTGCAAGATGTTCTGTTATCCACCCCACTTAGTATCCTTATCGCTCTTTTTTGAAGTTTAAAGACTCTATCTGCATTTTCCCCCCAGAACACTATCCCATATTGTAGCTGACTGTGAAAGTAACCATAATATATATTTCTCAATGCCGCTAAATTGATTAAACTTTTCAAATGTTTATGCAACTTCGTTCTAAAGACGTCCCTGTCTAGGATATCGTCTTGACCTATTCCTTTCAATTTTAAATCGTTGTTTACTTCACCAATCTATTTCATAATGTCTACTTGTGCTTTTCTTTTATTTTGTAAAGTTCCATAATTTGTTTTGCGAGCCTATTTGAAGTTAATGTTTAATTTTTCCATACAAATTTAACCTTCGTTTCTTAATATCATTATTGATGTCTGTATAATTTTTTATTATCTTTTTACTGTGTTCTTCACCTACGATTTGTGCACCTAAAATTTGTCTAATAATTTTACGTTCTCTTTTTCTATATTTTCGATACCTACTTTTCTGTTCAAAATCAATATTTCTGCTCCATAGAGGCATTCTGTTTAATTGGTTTTATAGTGTCTTAATTTTTTATATATAGAAATTCATTTGTTATTATATATGTTTTGAGTAAGCTCATATGCTGTTTTCAGTTCTTGGCACCTGCTTTTGTTTGCTTTAGTTTCGATTCCTGAATTATTTCCCCAAGATATTTAAATTGTAAAACTCGTTTATTTTTTCCATATTTGGTTTTCATGTATTTTATTTTATTGCACGAAATATATTCATTTTTTTTCGATAGCTACCTGTAAATCAATTTCCTCTGCAGTTTCTTTTAATAATTCAATCTGTTATTGAGCTGTTATGACGTCAGGGTTTTATTACTATTAATTAAATTAATAATTTTAATCTAATAATAATGATGATAATAATAATACTAATAATACTAATAAATAATAATAATAATAATAATAATAATAATAATAATAATAATAATAATAATAATAATAATAATAATAATAATAATAATAATAATAATAATAATAATAATAATAATAATAATAATAATAATAATAATAATAATAATAATAATAATAATAATAATAATAATAATAATAATAATAATAATAATAATAATAATAATAATAATAATAATAATAATAATAATAATAATAATAATAATAATAATAATAATAATAATAATAATAATAATAATAATAATAATAATAATAATAATAATAATAATAATAATAATAATAATAATAATAATAATAATAATAATAATAATAATAATAATAATCATTGTTGTTGTTTTTGTCTAATGCAACTAACATCTACGTCATTGCGAAGGTCACCTATAGGTGCTTTGTTACATATACATTTCGCGCCAGATAGATGGCATCAGTATGTAGTAAACTTCCTGTACCATCTGTTTGATTATACAACTTGGTGTCCTCAATTGCGAAGTTGCATTCCTGTATCATCGAGCTATATTTTGATTTAATTGAAAGATGAAATTTTTGAGAACTGTTGTTGTTTTATAGGTGTACACGTAGTATAACGGCGTTAGGTGGATTACCTGTTGCACAGTTGCCTTCCACTGACATCTGCTTGAACAATTTGTAGACAGATGCTTTGGTTACGTAATCGGTATTTGTAGTTATATTTATTCCTTCTTTTGTTGTGTAGCTGGTTAATGATATTGAATATTCAATTCGGTATTTGACAGTAATTGAGATAAACGTGGTACCAGTAATTGAACAGGCAACAAATATATACAAATATAACAATTTTGTAACCTAAAACTTCACTTATCTTATAAGAATTGATGATACTTTTCTTATAAGTTCTCCAGGGTCGCGATGTCATGTAAAACTTTTACACATCGTCAGCCGCAAACAACAAAGCTGTCGTCATCGTTACAAACGCTAGATGTTAATATGTTCTTGTTAATACTACCAACATCTGAAAATAAAACAAATTTAAAAACAGAATCAACTGCTGGTATTTCAAAATTCATACGCGATGTTTGTTTTTTTAAATAAATATCTTTTCCCAAACCATTAAATCTATCGGACCATTTAATTATTTTAATAATTTAACTTCAGGATTTATTTCATGGTGAAATGACCCAAAATGGTCTGCTACGACCGATTTATCAGTTTGTTTGTACTTAATGTTACTAAAATGTTCTTTCGTTCTGGTTTCTAAATTACGTTTCGTCTTTCCGATATAAACTTTATCACAATCGAAACAATTAAACTGATAAATGCCAGATTTTTCATTATTAGGGATTTTATATTTTTTCAGAGAAATGCAATAAATTTTAATGCTATATTTATTTTGAGGAATTAAAGTTATACCAACTTCTTTAAAAACTAATTTGAAAATGGTTATTAACCCAAGGATGGTAAGTAAATTTTCTAAAATTATAATCGTCTTTTATTTGTTTAAGGGTAGAAATATTATTAACCGTTTTTATATTTTTTTTCAATTTTTTATGTATAAAGTCGTTATTTAAACCATTACTTAAAGCAGTATTAATAATATGTTTATATTCTTTACTAAATTCCTCTTTATTCAGGGGTATATTTATTAATCTATAAATCAGACTATTGAAAACAGCAAATTTATGTGAGAAAGGCTTAAAACTTTTATTTTTTATGTAATTATCCATATGAGTAGACTTCCTATAAATACCAAAGTTTAATTCATTATTATTTATTATCTTTAGATCTAGAAATGGAAGAAGTTCATTAATTTCAGTCTCTAGTGCAAATTTTATAGCTTTATCTTGCAAAATTGGCAATTTTAAGGCATGTTTATGAGTTTATCAGGAGCAAGTGCAAAAATATCATCAACATATCTATACCAAACTTTAAAAATTAAAGGGAATGATTTAGTGACTTGCATTTCGAAAAACAATTAGTGGTACCAGTAAATGAACACGCAACAAATGCTGTCACGTAGCTGTTTTCGTGAGGTAAGAAGCGTCACTATACTCGGCAATAGTTTAAGATGGCGTCCCGTGGAACCATCCCACAAGGTCCAACAGGTGGGCAGAGATGTTTCAACTCTCTGCTACCGATGATCTGTGGTAGGGCTCTCTCTGGTTACTTCACTAACCGTAGCAACATGTTGAGATGGCGGATTCCTTCTGCAAAAACTGTACCATCGTGGTGTTTCAGATGGAATATGGTAGAGCTGTAACAGCTCGATACTGCAGATATCTTTTCCAAGAACTGTACCATCAAGGCTGCAATGCTACGACATCCCTAGCAACCGCTCAAGGTGGTAGATTCCTATTCTAAGACGTGTGACGTCAAGCTATAAGTGGGGGCCATCCCTAGCAACAGCTCGAGATGGTGGATTCATTTTCCAGAAACTACCATCAAAACGTTCTATAGAGCTGTTATAAATGGGGCATGAACATCCCTAGCAACCGCTCGAGATGGAAGCTTCCGATTCCAAGAATTGTCTCATGGCAACCACCCACGGGGGCTGCAAGAGAGGGGGTATGGTTGAGCTCTGCAGCATCCCTAGCAACCGCTCAGGTTGGCAGATTCCTATTCCAAGAACTGCCCCATTGCCACCACCCACGGGGCTTGTGCGTGGGTATACGATAGTTTCCGATAAATCACGAAGCTTGCAAACACGGAGCGCAGTGTTCATCCAACGTGCTCACTGTCAAGCAGAACTTCGGACACTGTAGACGTTGATCACTGGAGCTTGTGTCATGGGGGAAGGGGCCTCCAGGCCCTTTCCCCCTAATATCTCTTGTATACTTCTGAAGTAGTTTACTGTTAGATTTCTGCATTATCCTTCATAATTCTCGATGTATAACTTCGGTGTCATGACAAAAACATATTTAACGTAACATATTGATGTCTAAATGTTAACTTTGAAGATAAAGTAGCTTAGTAACTAGATGTTAGACACAAACTTTAGCTGATCAACTAGTGTCAGAATTAGATGTCGAGATGGGAATATCTTCTGGAAGCATTCCAGGCAGCTGCTGACTGACACCACTTTGGTAAGTAAATGATATACATATTTTAAAGTATTTGACATTTGTTCAGTGTTTCCTAGTTAATATTTTTGAGAAGACAGTTTTAAGGACACTCGGGAGTTGTGAGGGAGTTTCTGACTGCTATTTCTGACTTTGATTTTTAGCTCCTCAACATTTTAACATATTTCACACTGAATACAGCAACTTTTTCTGAGCATAATTCCTTTGTATGCTAAAAGGTAATGCCACAAACTAGCCATAGACAAAATAAAAAATTTCAGATTTTAAGTCTTATGGGAACATTCAGGTGTACTTCCTTCTAAAACTGTCAATTATTTTCGACTTAATTTTTATATGCTTTAGCACTCACATTACTTGATATCTAAATTTGCTTCACATTTGAAAATATCTGCCCACAAAAATGTGTATATTAAGAACACAGAATTCATGTCAAAGTTGACAATCATAAAACTTGTTAATAAATCACGATTAGCAATTGGAGCTATAATTTTAGGTGGAATCAGTAGCTCTTTGACTAGAAAATGACCAGAAAAAATTTCATTCCATGTAGCTTAATTGGTTGCAGAGAAAAGTGTATCTAAAGTATGAAAAAGACAAGTTACAGTAAACTGCAAATGTATACATACTCACCAAGTTTGACCATTCAGACCTTCACTTATCTTATAGGAAATGACGATAATTCTTATAAGTTCTCCACGATCGCGATTTCGTGTAAACTTATACACATCTTCAGTTTGAGACAAAGCTGTCGTCATCGTTACGAACACTACATGTTAGAATTTTATCTTTTATAGAGAAATGCAATAAATGTTTAATACTATATTTATTTTGAGGAACTAAAGTTGTAGGTATTTTAACGTTGCCATCGATGTATGTGCAGAATTGTCTTTTATATGATAAAGAAAATCTTAATAGCTTTATACTTTGCTCTAATATACATAATTACTCAACAAGAAACTGTTTGAATTTATGTATAACTAAATTTAGACACACTAAACTTCAGAATAGTTTTATAGTCGTTTAAATTAAATTATATAATTTTTCACCACAAAGACTAAGATAGTTCTCTAGAAGCCAAGGATGGTAAGTAATCTTTTTAAGTCATAATCGTATTTTATTTGTCTAAGGGTAGACATATCATTAATTCCTCTTTATTTAGGGGTATATATATTAATCTATAAATCAAACTATTAAAAACAGCAAATTTATGTGAAAAAGGGTTAAAACTTTTATTTTTTATGTAATTATCGATATGAGTAGACTTCCTATAAATACCAAAGTTTAATTTATTATTATTTCTTATTATCTTTAGATCTAGAAAAGTAAGAAATCCATTAATTTCAGTTTCTAACGTAAATTTTATATCTTTATCTTGCAAATTTAGTAATTTTAAAGCATCGTTTATGAGTTTTTCAGAAACAATTGCAAAAATATCATCAACATATCTATACATGAAATCGCGATCCTGGAGAATTTATAAGAATTATCATCATTTCTTATAAGATAAGTGAAATTTTAAGTAACAAATTGTTATATTCGTATATATTTGTTTGCTTCACTGTTAATAGCTTCATATTTTACGTATTTATGCTATATATGCTTTGAAAGATCGTATTTTCTAGTTTTTTAAGGATATGTGTGACTGAAATTTCATGAACATTTTCAAAAATTCACATTTTCCTTTTTTTTAGTCTATAAAATATTGTAAGCCTTCCTGAATACAAAGAAAGCTCAGATAACATCCGCAAGCCATTTTTACATGCTCTAATCTAGTTTGAAAGTTACGTGAATGCTAGTGTTAGATATGAATTCTAATTCTTTTTTATCTCTGTTGAAAATTTCAGCATTTTCCTTCATTTAACATGTTCCTTGCGTTGCAGTTTTAGTGTTAGACTAATGAAACTTGCTACACACGTTCATAGAGAGACAGTGAATACACATTGCCCTGGGTTTTATTGTGAGATGCATTTAAGTACACTTTCTTTACTTCAAAACACAGAAATTTCAAATTTTGGGCAACAAAGCCATATTCATAGCTTTAAAAATTTCTGGAGCCTAAAGTTATTGAGACACAAAAACCCAGGGACATAAAAACTGGATGTGTTGGGAACCTGTTGTTAAAATATTAGACCAAAATTTAAGTTATTTTGTCGCAAGGAACTTTCTAGGTGACGTAAGTAAAAATAAATAAATTTGACCATATTTTCCAAACTATCAACGTGAAATTGACAAAATTTGGGCTGTAGCATATTTGCAGTAAATTACATCTGTAGTACAAATATTAAAAAGCTAGCGTTATTAGTTCAGGATTTCAAATTTTCAGTCTTATCTATCCTTAAGCACGGAAACCAAAAATTGATATTTTGGATGCAAACAACTCCCTAGTGTCCTTAAGTGACAGATGATGCTCATGTGACATCTGTGTAGAAACATTCTCCAAGATTTATGCAATCTAATGACGTGGAAATACACAAGCACACAGAAAATATTTTATCAATTCTCTTAAAAAATATAAGTAATTATGACAAATAATTACATTTTATTGCAATTACTCCACTATTGTTAGCTTCTGTTTTACGTATACATACTGTAACTGCAACATATAAATATGCATTTATTTCTTATTTATGTAATTGTTATTATTAAGGCAACATACAAAACTTAACACAGGCAGAGCAAGCACTCTATACAAATTACATCTTCTTTGATTAGTTTTTTATCACTTTCCTTTCTAGCTTTCCTAAATTATCACATATGCCCTTATTTGATTTTAATTTTTACAGTTTTCACTTCCTCTAGTCCGTACAAATAAAGTATTACATTCCACCCCAAAAATAAAAATTTGACACGGAGATTTTGCTGAAAATATAAATTTTGAGATTCCTTGAATAAAAAATAAGATTTTTAGAAAAATATCGATCAGTTTATGAAAAGCACCAAAACTGGGATAAATACAAAATTTGATGTTTAATTTGATCCTTTTCCAAAGAAACAACATTTTCCTAAAGCCAAACCACTAAGTTTATGTAAAATATGCCTTTTTTTACTCTTCAGAAATAGAAGAAAATTTTGCTTGAAAATTCTATTTCAGATATTTGTATGACAAATAAAATATATATCTTGAATTTTCTAGAAAGAACCCCAGAAATCCTCTAAATTACTTTTGTATAATTTGCAAACACACAAAAGGAGATTTTTAAAAACACAAATTTATCCCAAAAATTTTGTGATGTTAAACATTATACTAAAAAGCAGAAGCTAACAACAGAGAAGCAACAAATACTACTTACATAATATATATATAATGGACCCAGGGTCCATGGAGCTTAAGTTACCCGACATTCGTCTTTTAGCATAAGGGAAAACTCCTGAAAAACCTTATCCAGGTAACTCACCCTGACCGAGATTCTAACTCGGGACCTCTTGAACAAGAGGCAGACATCTACGCTACCGTGGCGGGCAAAATATAATTGTCACAAAATTCACTTATCTTTGTAAGAAAATTGACGAACTTTTCACAGAATTCAAGAAACTAGTTTCGTAAATAAATTATTTGCATCTTCACTCAGTGATTTCTTCGTTGTCATATCTTATTTTATTTTTGTAGTATTTGTTGCTTCATTGTTATTTTATCTTCTATTAAACGTGGAAAGTTCAAATACTTACCCCAACAGCAAATTTCAGTTTGTTTCTTCTTCTTTTTCGTGTCCATGCCAAGAGAAGGGAATATTTAGACTACCCCTTTAGCGTCTGTGTTATCACACATACAACGATTGTACAAATGTGTAATGAAACTTGGTCTCGATTGACATAAATTAGGATTTTGTATAGATACTTTGTGGTAAAATGAGTAGGAAAAGCCATGTGAAGGTAAGACATATATCTATTGCTAAGTTAGTTCATTTCTTCTACGACAGTTCTTCGGTTACTTTAGTTTCTCCACTTTGAAGAATTGCTGCCAATCCACACAAGGTACGTATGTATATACAAATATCTTACTTATTGTCTTTTTGTTTTTACAACTAACAAGTGTGGAGCTTTTTTTCAAAACTGAACATGTCCACCGAAAACCGAAAATGAGTTGGGAATGGGATTCTGTTAAGATTCTTGGTTGTAATACGATGCTGCTTTTATTTTCTACCAAAACTGAACATGTCATATCTAAATGTGTATTTAAAAATCGATTTTAACACCGAAACTTAATGTCCATTACATTATAGCCCGATGTTCATTTTGTTATCGAAAGTGAACTTGTCCTATATATATACAAATATAACAATTTGTAACTTAAAACTTCACTTATCTTGGAAATTAATTGTTCTTTCACACTGGCCGTGTGTAGGCTAAATTGTAGAAACGTAGAGTCAGACTGAAAAATTCAATGCCATAGCCGGGATTTGAACCACGGATCTTCTGGATTCCGTCCAGCCGCTCTACCATTGAGCTACTATGCTATGCATGTGTGCTATACTATAATAGTAGCCCAATGGTAGAGCTGCTGGACGGAATCCAGAAGATCCGTGGCATTGAATTTTTCAGTCTGACTCTACGTTATCACTTACCTATAAGAAATGATGATACTTTTGTTATAAATTGTCCGGGATTGCGATTTCATGTTAAACTTTTACTCAACTTCAGCTGGAACCAACAAAACTGTCATCATCGTTACGAACGCTAGATGTTAATATGTTTTTGTCAGTACTACCAAAATCTGAAAATAAAACAAATTTAAAAATAGAATCAACTGTCAAAATTCATTATGCGATGTTTTGTTTTAAAAAATAAATATATTTTCCTGAACCATAAAATCTATCGGACTGTTTAATAGTTTTAATAATTTAACTTGTGGATTTATTTCATGTTTAAATGACCAAAAATGATCTGCTACGGCCGATTTATCAGTTTATACTTAATGTTACGAAAATGTTCTTCGTTCTGGTTTCTAAATTACGTTTTGTCTTTACAATATAAGCCTGATCATAATCTAAACAGTAAACATTAAATAAAATTAAATTAAAAAATTAATTATATTAAATAAAAAAACATAAGAGAAGCATAGTAACCGGAATCCTTGACTACGAAGTTGACTGATGATGAAAACAGTCTGTTTGTGTAATCGATCTCCATTAGAAAGAAGTATTAACACAATTTTCTTAAAATAAGTGAAGTTTTTTGTTACAAATATTTATATTTGTGTAACTATATATGTGGTTTTTAAGTATAAGATTAAGAATTCTTAAAGCTCCATGTACAGCTTTACACCAAAGAAAAAGAAAAATGTATAGCATGGATATACGTTTTGTTCTGGTTATTTTGAAGTGATGGACATGTTCGGTTTTGAAAAAAGGGCTCCTCAAGTGTTCCTAGAATTTTCGTTAAACAATTAACTTAATTTCATTCCAAGAGCCTCTTTCTCTATCACTCCAACACAACCCTTCACTAATGTTTCCAAAACAGTTTTAATTCAAAGACACGGGAAAGTGTTTCGGATGACTTTTTCCACATCAATGTGCCATAGTTTCTAACCTTTGTTTGTGTTTAATATTGAGTCACAGAACGTTTACCAAAATTTGCTTAATCTTGTTAAAGATGTAAAATTCAGATGTCTAGGATACAATTTTGAATAATTTTGAAGTACAGCGATTTAGTTTTTTTGTGTCTTATTTAACTTCTACAGTTTAAAACTATTTAAGATATCAGGTTAAAGATTTATGTGTTGTATTCGTATCTTGTAAAGTCAGACGTTTTCATGCCCAGTTGAATATTTTTGTAAAAAATGCTTTACTTTAAAATTTTTCACCAAAAATTACATTAAACTGCTCCGAAATCCCAATATTAACTGACGAAAGCTGTTAAAGATAATTAGCTAAGTTTTACAAAGAATGTTTAGCAATATTTTTAGAATTCATTCATGAAAACGTCTGATGTTTCGCACTCATACGACTTTCTCTACCCTAATACGGACTAATCTTACAAACGCCTATTCGTCAATCTGATTCATGATAGAAGTAGATATCTCTAAAAGTATTTTTTCCCTAATTTTCCTGCAACTGCAAGGAAATATTTAAATACAATAGACTTTACGTGACAGTCAAATGTTTTAAAGAGCTGGTTGCTTTGTGATGAATTTGAAATAGCTTTCTCTTTGTTTGGTCAAGAGATAAAAAAATGATCGACTTTTCATAAGTATTAAACAATTCAAACAAAAACCAAAATGTCTCGGAAATGGTTCACCCTACACAGAAATTTATTCCACATTAATTGTGTGTTTTAACGAAAGCTGTATTTATTTTGTAGTAAGATTTTGTATATCCCTTACAGTTTACTAATTATAGAAAATACATTCAAAGTGAAGAGATTTTCTCAGGAACCTCCTCCCAAAAATTCAAGATATTCGTTCTATTTGTCATGAAAATATCTTAAATATATAATATTTTAATCAAAATCGTTAGAGCTATTTTTACTAATTGTAGTTTTGGAAAATGTGTGTGTCTCTGGGTTGGAGGATTCCTTTTTCTAATCTTCACCCGCATCCTTGGAAACGCGAACCTTTTTCCTAAAAGATTATTTGTATGGATTCATGGGACGCCAAAACGTGCATTTACATAGAAATCTGATATGGACATTTCGGTTATGATGCAGTAAAGCCTTTCCTACCAACTGTAAAATGGCATGAAAATCACAACTACTTGTTACTAAGGAGCTATAGGTAAACCGAGAACAAAATGCAGTTGGAGGCGTCATTTACCAAACCTGAAGCTCTCCAGCTTTTCCCCTCTACCGTCATTTTAGGCTGCCTCTCCTCCATAGCGCAAGCTGCACTGCGCTGGTCAACGTATGGAGGGGAGGGAGTCATGTAATGCTTAAAGGGGGGGCCCTTGTTGAGGAGGGGAGACCTCGCGCATGCGCACACCGACCGCAGTTTGTTCGCGGTCTATCTGTAACTAAAAAACAACAGAAATAACATAATTTGCAAATGTGTATAGCATTGATGGATCTTGACTTCAAATGCGACCTGTTTGTCCCATGTTATATTTACAGCAAGCCAACAGCGGTACTACACTGCGATCTATATAAACCTGAACCATTTCAATAGGCCATAACTTTTGAACCAATAATAGGACACGCGTACATATTTGGGAGAATATAATACACAATTGGGAGATTACATTACACTATTTACATCTCAGAGAAAATGTTGGAAGTGTCCTCCATCAGCATCTATACATGTTTGTACTCGTCTCACCATATTCTCTCAAGTTTTACGGAGATGATGTCGAATTGAGAGAAGTTATTTCCAGCAAGATGGAGCAACGTGCCATACATCTAATGACATCATGGAACTTGTAACCAGTTTATTTGATAATCGAATAATCTCAAAATGTCTGTGACCCCCCAGATCCCCTGACCTAACCTCACCGGATTTTTTCTTGTATAGGTATCTAAAAATAGTGTACAAGAATAGACCACGGACAATTGATGTTCTCAAGGAATCCATTCGAACCGAAATAAGTAACATTGGCGAGGATACTCTCCGTAAAACTTGAGAGAATATGGTGAGACGAGTGCAAACATGTATAGATGCTGGTGGAGGACACTTCCAACATTTTCTCTGAGATGTAAATAGTGTAATGTAATCTCCCAATTGTGTATTATATTCTGCCAAAGTTGCACTGTGTCTTATTACTGGCTCAAAAGTTAATGGTTCAGGTATATATGGATCGCTCTATATAATAGAAGGGCCATTAACATATACAGATCCTTGGTTTCGACGTGTGGCCTTATTAGAGAGAATTGCTTGCCCTGTACTACGCTATTGTTGTTCTCTCTCCTTTGGGAAGCATTGACGCGAAGTCTTTGTACAGATGCACTGGCAGTGTTAGATGTAGTGAATTGCTGCAATTGTAATAACAAAAGGTTCCTTTTGTGACAAAAGACTTATAGAGAAGTGATACGCTATTGTACGTACATATTCTGTACTGTTTGTGCACTTTACAGAGAAACACATTGTGTTTCTTCTTTCTTTTAATGCCCTTTAACTGGTTAGGTAATATAGGACGATGAATAATACTAAATGGGTAAAATAATGCTTAACATAGTCTGGGACACTCATTTTTACAGGATGAGCAAAAACTCCGGGGGGGGGGGGTATATTAACCTAGCTTAAGAGAAGCGGGAAGTGTGGAGTTTAATCAAGTACAACCTGGACAAAGTAATTCCATGTTTCTCAACTATTACTAAGTAAATTCTTTAAAAGAAATCAGGCACATGTATCTAGTTATAGATAATATCTGTGGCAAATTTCATTATCCTAGCTTTTATACTTACTGTTTAAAAATTGTTAAATAAGTAACCAGAAGAAAATTTTAAAAATAAAAAATATGATAAAATGCTCAACCAAAATTAGAATAGCTATGAATAGCACAGCACTAAAAGCTTTTACACTTAAGCCTCATATGTCAGTTATGATATTTATCTAGAATTACGCAAGTACTTCTAATAGTTTTAATACAATAATTTTTTCTATAATAAGAAAAATGAAAATGTAAAAGCTACTCATTTTTTCTAAAAAGATATGGTTACCACATTTAAATGGTGAGTTGTTTATCATAATTCTAGGCCAATATATGTAATTCTATATCAAAAGGAAGAATCCCAAATTTCAAACCTCTAGCCTTAATAGTTGCTAAGAAAAATGGTCATATATGTTTGAAAAAGAAATTGTTTCCAAGAAAAAGCTCTTGAAACATAGCATTTTACCATTTAAATGGAATGCACCCATAAGCATTCAAAGATATCATAGAATTTAACTGAAATTAATATAAAATTGGCATTTTTGACCATTTCACACTTCCGGCTTACCTTAACTAAGTTTCGAACTCAGGGCCTAGTGAACATGAGGTGGATACATTATCTATACACTACAGAGGCAGGTTTATGCTCGTAATTTTTTGAATGGATTTAGGGAAAACGGGATATGTTCTTGACAAATCTTACAGAGGTAAAATTCGATTACGTCGGAGAAAAGTTCGAATGAATTTAAAAAAGCTGTGTGTAAGCCCACACAGGAATCAGTAATTTTGCAAACTTGGCTTATAAATGCCACTAAACTCTGGAAATTAAAAACCTATAGCTCAGGAATTGCATTTGAGAGTAGAGTTAATTTCTGCAGTTGGATTAGATAACATTAATAATTGCTCTATTGACCTGTTTTTAATTAATGAATTAAGATATTTAGTTTTAATTTTTTGTTCGAGTAAATTGTCTTAAAGATGTGTGGCAGCACAATTTCACAATTTCCAGCATAAAGGGCTAGGAATATTTAACTCCGCCAGCAAACACGTACTTTCGATGCATAGACAATTCCAGCTGTGTCGGCCACACGTCCAAACGAAGGGTCTGTAAAAGATACGTAAAGAGAGGACGTTTTGATACTCTGTTGACTTGTTCCCATGTTGTGCTGCCTGTCCCTATTCTAAGATCTTTGTAACTGTTGAAATCACCCAAGTGCTTGCCAAGTGTATGGTACCAGACAATATTGCAATATTCTCGACGTGAGCGGTGCGTATGGACCTGGCAGCGGTTGCTAAGGGGTTGCTGGGATCTGTCTGGTGCCATAGCAACACGCCTCCGCCATGGTTACCTGCCATTCCCAGCAGAGGTAGGGCAGGTAGATCACCAGAGTTGTTTGTTCTTCTTAATGTTGTACAGGGAAGGCAATTTACACACAACTTATTGCAAGCCAACAAACATTCCATATTAACTTTTCATCGGAAATGCACGTTTTGAGACTCTAAATAAAGATAATATTTAAAATAGTTTCTTTAGTGTTTGTGTTAGAACAGCGTAACTCAAAAACAAAATGTCGAATGAATATCAAACAGTATATGTAAAGATAAGACATGAAGATTTTAGGGAATCGCTAAGCTCCCTTTATGAAAATTATTTTAGCTTTTAAGAATGGCTCTAGCAATTTGACTAAAATATCACATATGTAATATACTTACATTATAAATAAAATTTACACCACTGAAAAATCCGCAGACTTCCTGTTATGGTATTGAATTTTATATAACTTTATATAGCAAGAACAATTACTGCTGAAAAGTTTAAATCGTTAAAATATACTTACAAACTGTACCAAATAAATATTTATCCGCCACAATAAGAAAAAAACATAATTGCGCTATTCTTTTGTTACTGAAAAGTAGGCTTTACTGTTAGACATGAATAATCTCTGCAAAGAGTCGAATTATCTCTACCAGAGTCAATATAGCAGGCCAAATAAAAGAAGAAAGTTAAAATTTTCGAGACAAAAGCACATCATTCTTCAGGAACGCCTAATCTAATATAGTGTCACAGAGTTTATAAGAAATCTCTTTGCCTATCGATTACCTCGTATATGGCTCAGTCCGATGTTCAATTTTTCTTGAATTGTCTGAAAAACAAGAGACAAACATACGACATCTACTAGATATATTTTATTCTGGTTTCATTGTGCAATTAATATTAACGGTGCAAGTCGACTTTTTCTTAGATAACAGATAAAATTACGTTTAGACTAGCGAGGTTTGATGTTTATCAATCTCTCGGCGCTAACAACCCGGGTGTTAAATTTTTTCACTCGCTAATAAACATCAACTTACCTCGCAAGTCCCATAAATAACTATTTCGCAAAGTTTCTTACCATTTTTTAGATATTCCATATGCCAAGTTACATAAGTATCATATAACGGATGGATTTGATGGTTTACAATTGTTGCTCTCACCACAAAAACCTTTTATCACAAATAAACACTTGAATGGCGTTTTCTCATGTTGAAATCTTGTTAGTTTGAAACAATTCTGCAAGTTTGAGAATGGAAGAATGGGTTTAATATGAAAAGTAAGGAATATGTATTAATTTATCATTAGTAGAGCAAGTCCCGTGAATGCATCACATTAGACAAATAAAAGGTATGTAGGTACTCTTAAGTGATATTCATTGTGTACTCGTTAATTATAAGAAATATACAAGAAACGTCTATAGTTCATTGACATATACAATTTAAAACAACTGTGTCTGTAGTATTAGCTATTTTAGAAGTATCCTTTTTACACGGTGAAATTTTTTCAGGTGAACTGTCTTATTACATTCTATAAAGCTTCTTATTTTCCCCCACATGGGTTTATAAGTAACAAAAATTGACGCAGATGTATGACAGTTGTGTTTTGTTTACTATATTGTACTCGTAACTGGGTACATATTGCTTAATTTCAGAATATTTGTGGTCTAATGCTTATTTGATTAACTTCAAGTGAATAAAGGAATTACGAGTACCATAATGAATTATAGGTATGAAATTTTAATGGGCTGATAAAAAAATTGAAAACAGGTTTTTATTTATGCACACTCTTTATCTATTCAGCTTCTCAGCGTCTCTTTGTATATTGGTAAGAAAGACCCCTAAAGTTTGCACAAAGGCCTCAATATCAGGCTTTGGGGTTGTTTAGTCTTTTTTTTTTTATGGACACTCCTTAACAGGTATAGTCCTCAGCGTCCCATTCTATCGGGCGTGAAAGACTTTTTAATTTCGCTCATAGGCCTCCTTATGAATCCTGAGGTTCTTTTATGTGCCGTAATTTACAACACATGATTACCAGTTTTACTTTCCTTCTGAAAGAAGCCATATTAAAAAGTTTTATGTGCAATAAAATTCATTACGCCCCACCAGGTTTGAACCAGGAATCAGAGGCTAGCATGTTACCCCCTAGACCATAAAGGAGAATACATTTGAAAATTTAGACCAAAAACAAAGAATACCTTGGAATCAGTTAATGTCACAATTATTTTTAATAAAATTACGTATTTTATCAAGAGCTACATAGTTTGTGCAGTACAATTTACCAGAAATACAACATTCATATGTCATGTAGAGGATTTTACAGACTACTCGCAGAAAATTCAATATAAAAATTGGATTTCCTATGCAAATATTATAAATATGTTATATTTTAATCGAAACTATCAGCCATTTCTGAAAAGAAAAAAATGAACATTTTAATATAAGGATTATTTCAGAGTGAGGGGCGTGTTTCAAAAATCATGTTATGCCCTGAATACAAATTTTGGTGCATGCACATATATACAGCTTTCTTTCTAAAATACTTTTTTACTCAGGAAAATGTATACAGTTGAACCTGCTTTATACCTAACTGAGTTAAACGTAAATATTTGCAGGTCTCGGGAAAAAATGTACTGTAAACATGTCAATAGTATATATACAAATATAACAATTTGTAAGTTAAAACTTCACTTATCTTATAAGAAATGATGACACTTCTCTTATAAGTTGAACAGGACTGCGATTTCGTTAAACTTCTTCCACATCATCAGCTGAGATCACAAACAACCTCGTTGTCAACATTACAGTCGCTAGATGTCACTATGTTTTTACCAGCACTACCAAAACCTGAAAATGAAACAAAGTTAAAAACAGAATCGACTGCCGGTATTTCAAAATTCATTATGCGATGTTTTTTTTTTAAATAAATATATTTTCTGCCCGCCTCGGTAGCGTAGATGGTAGCATGTCTTCCTCACGTTCAAGAGGTCCCGAGTTCGAATCTCGGTCAGGGTGAGTTATCTAGATAAGGTTTTTCCGGGGGTTTCCCTTATCCTTCAAGACGAATGTCGGGTAACTCTAAGCTCCATGGACCCTGCACTCATTGAGCATCAGTTCACCCAATTCATTTACCGTCCGATATAACTTAACGTTGGGGCGGACGTAAATTAAAAAAAAAAAGCATTAAATCTATCGTACTATTTAAATGTTTTAATAATTTAACTTCAGGATTTATTTTATGGTCAAATGACCAAAAATGATCTGGCACGGCCGATTTATCAGTTTGTTTATACTTAATGTTGCGAAAATGTTCTTTCGTTCTGGTTTCCAAATTACGTTTTGTCTTTCCAATATAAACCTGATCACAATCGAAACAATTAAATTGAAAAATACCAGATTATTTATTATTAGGAATTTTATCTTTTTAGAGAAATGCAATAAATTTTAGTACTATATTTATTTTGAGGAACTAAAATTATACCAAATTCTTTGAAAAAATGTTGAAAATGTTTATTAATCCAAGGATCGTATGTAAATTTTTTAAAACTATAATCATCTTTTATTTTTTAAGGTTAGAAATATCATTAACAGTTTTTATATTATTTTTTTTCAATTTCTTATGTATAAAGTCTTTATTAAAACCATTAATTAAAGCAGTATTAATAATATGTGTATATTCTTTATTAAATTCCTCTTTATTCAGGGGTATATTTATTAATCTATAAATCAAACTATTGAAAACAGCAAATTTATGTGAAAAAGGGTTAAAACTTTTATTTTTTTCTAAAAAAGATAAAATTCCTAATAAAAAGAAAATGGGGTATTTATCAGTTTAATTGTTTTGATTGTGATAAAGTTTATATTGGAAAGACAAAACGTAATTTGGAAACCAGAACGAAAGAACATTTTCGTAACATTAAGTAAAAACAAATTGGCCGTGGCAGATCATTTAACCATGAAATAAATCCAGAACTTAAATTATTAAAACAATTAAATGGTCCAATAGATTTGATGGTTTGGGAAAAGATATTTAAAAAAATAAACATTCCGTAATGAGTTTTGATTCTGTTTTTAAATTTGTTTCATTTTCAGAATTTGGTAGTACTGACAAAAACAATGTGGCATCTATCATTTGTAGCGTTGACGAGGAGTTTGTTTGTGATCCCAGCTGATGATGTGGAAGAAGTTTCATGAAATCGCGATGCTGTTCAAATTATAAGAAAAATAACATCATTTCTTATAAGATAAGTGAAGTTTTAAGTTACAAATTATTATATTTGTATATATTTGTTTGCTTCACTGTTAACAGCTTCATATTTTACGTAATTATGTCAATAGAACCTTATTTATACGTAGGTTGCAAATACAAGTTTTAAATTTTAGTGAAATAAACTGAGTTTTACGTAATTAAATGAGCATATGGCATGCGCCATCTTAAAAGAAATTCGAAATGCATATTGTCTTATCGCTGCTGACAAAGATGTAAGTTGAGCGGGCCTCCACTGAAACAAAGATATTAACGTCAGCTCGTATGTCTTTTGGCAAAACAGTGTCGTAGCAACAAACGAGAAGTAAAGGTAACTTTTGGTATCTGTTGTTTACTGTTGAACAGTAGTTTTGTTTGTCAGTTGCTTTTAATCAACCATTGACAAAAAAAAAAAAAAAAAAAAAAAAATGCTACGCGATACATCAGAAAGTATAATTCCTACGAGAGGTGGCAATTAATAGATACAAAACCCAGACCTGGGATCAGATAGAAAAAAATATACGTGGACTCTTTGTGAATAAGTGACAGACATGGCAGCACTGTACAGTGCATAGAACTCTAGTGGCAGCACCGAGACGTAGGACTGTTTGTCATACTTAAAATGGCGACGTTTACCTTACAAGAACAACATGTAATCATTCGTTTTCTCCATTTTCGTGGTGTGACACATATTGAAATTCATCGCCAGTTGAGTGAGGCATGTGATGATGGTACCATGGATGTGTCTAATGTGTGTTCCTGGGTGCGACAGTTCAATGAAGGCAGAACATCCTGTGACAACAAACCAAGACAGCTGCAGACGTCGCCTCCAAAATTGGCATTTTCGTGCGATCTGTGCACACAATCCTGCATGAAGATCTGAAAATGCTCAATCGACGATCCTCCAAAACAACGTACCCAATCGTTGGATCATGTCGTCAGACCTTCTGGTGCCAGGCCGTGACTGTCTTGGTCTGCTGTCACACGATGTTCTGTCTTCATTGAACTGTCACACCCAGGAACGTACATTAGACACATCCATGGTACCATCACCACATGCCTCACTCAACTGTCTTGGTTTGTTATCACACGATGTTCTGCCTTCATTGAACTGTTGCACCCAGGAACGTACATTAGACACATCCATGGTACCATCACCACATGCCTCACTTAACTGTCTTGGATTGTTGTCACACGATGTTCTGTCTTCATTGAACTGTCACACCCAGTAACGTACATTAGACACATCCATGGTACCATCACCACATGCCTCACTTAACTGTCTTGGTTTGTTGTCACACGATGTTCTGTCTTCATTGAACTGTCACACCCAGTAACGTACATTAGACACATCCATGGTACCATCACCACATGCCTCACTTAACTGTCTTGGTTTGTTGTCACACGATGTTCTGCCTTCATTGAACTGTCACACCCAGGAACGTACATTAGACACATCCATGGTACCATCACCACATGCCTCGCTTAACTGTCTTGGTTTGTTGTCACACGATGTTCTGTCTTCATTGAACTGTCACACCCAGTAAAGCACATTAGACACATCCATGGTACCATCACCACATGCCTCACTTAACTGTCTTGGTTTGTTGTCACACGATGTTCTGTCTTCATTGAACTGTCACACCCAGTAACGTACATTAGACACATCCATGGTACCATCACCACATGCCTCACTTAACTGTCTTGGTTTGTTGTCACACGATGTTCTGTCTTCATTGAACTGTCTCGCCCAGGAACGTACATTAGACACATCCATGGTACCATCACCACATGCCTCACTCAACTGTCTTGGTTTGTTGTCACACGATGTTCTGCCTTCATTGAACTGTCACACCCAGTAACGTACATTAGACACATCCATGGTACCATCACCACATGCCTCACTTAACTGTCTTGGATTGTTGTCACATTATGTTTTGTCTTCATTGAACTGTCACACCCAGTAACGTACATTAGACACATCCATGGTACCATCACCACATGCCTCGCTTAACTGTCTTGGTTTGTTGTCACACGATGTTCTGTCTTCATTGAACTGTCTCGCCCAGGAACGTACATTAGACACATCCTTGGTACCATCACCACATGCCTCACTCAACTGTCTTGGTTTGTTGTCACACGATGTTCTGCCTTCATTGAACTGTTGCACCCAGGAACGTACATTAGACACATCCATGGTACCATCATCACATGCCTCATTTAACTGTCTTGGTTTGTTGTCATACGATGTTCTGTCTTCATTGAACTGTTGCACCCAGGAACGTACATTAGACACATCCATGGTACCATCACCACATGCCTCACTTAACTGTATTGGTTTGTTGTCACACGATGTTCTGTCTTCATTGAACTGTTGCACCCAGGAACGTAAATTAGACACATCCATGGTACCATCACCACATGCCTCACTTAACTGTCTTGGTTTGTTGTCACACGATGTTCTGCCTTCATTGAACTGTTGCACCCAGGAACGTACATTAGACACATCCATGGTACCATCACCACATGCCTCACTTAACTGTCTTGGTTTGTTGTCACACGATGTTCTATCATCATTGAACTGTCGCACCCAGGAACGTACATTAGACACATCCATGGTACCATCACCACATGCCTCACTCAACTGTTTTGGTTTGTTGTCACACGATGTTCTGCCTTCATTGAACTGATGCACCCAGGAACGTACATTACACACATCCATGGTAGCATCACCACATGCCCCACTCAACTGTCTTGGTTTGTTGTCACACGATGTTCTGTCTTCATTGAACTGTCACACCCAGGAACGTACATTAGACACATCCATGGTACCATCACCACATGCCTCACTTAACTGTCTTGGTTTGTTGTCACACGATGTTCTGTCTTCATTGAACTGTCACACCCAGGAACGTACATTAGACACATACATGGTACCATCACCACATACCTCACTTAACTGTCTTGGTTTGTTGTCACACGATGTTCTATCTTCATTGAACTGTCACACCCAGGAACGCACATTAGACACATCCATGGTACCATCACCACATGCCTCACTTAACTGTCTTGGTTTGTTGTCACACGATGTTCTGTCTTCGTTGAACTGTCACACCGAGGAACGCACATTAGACACATCCATGGTACCCTCACCACATGCCTCACTTAACTGTCTTGGTTTGTTGTCACACGATGTTCTATCTTCATTGAACTGTCGTACCCAGGAACGTACATTAGACACATCCATGGTACCCTCACCACATGCCTCACTTAACTGTCTTGGTTTGTTGTCACACGATGTTCTATCTTCATTGAACTGTCACATCCAGGAACGTACATTAGACACATACATGGTACCATCAGCACATGCCTCACTTAACTGTCTTGGTTTGTTGTCACACGATGTTCTGTCTTCATTGAACTGTCGCACCCAGGAACGTACATTAGACACATCCATGGTACCATCACCACATGCCTCACTTAACTGTCTTGGTTTGTTGTCACACGATGTTCTGTCTTCATTGAACTGTCACACCGAGGGACGTACATTACACACATCCATGGTGCCATCACCACATGCCTCACTTAACTGTCTTGGTTTGTTGTCACACGACGTTCTGTCTTCATTGAACTGTCACACCGAGGAACGTACATTAGACACATCCATGGTGCCATCACCACATGCCTCACTTAACTGTCTTGGTTTGTTGTCACACGACGTTCTGTCTTCATTGAACTGTCGCACCCAGGAACGTACATTAGACACATCCATGGTGCCATCACCACATGCCTCACTTAACTGTCTTGGTTTGTTGTCACACGACGTTCTGTCTTCATTGAACTGTCGCACCCAGGAACGTACATTAGACACATCCATGGTGCCATCACCACATGCCTCACTTAACTGTCTTGGTTTGTTGTCACACGATGTTCTGTCTTCATTGAACTGTCACACCGAGGGACGTACATTACACACATCCATGGTACCATCAGCACATGCCTCACTTAACTGTCTTGGTTTGTTGTCACACGATGTTCTGTCTTCATTGAACTGTCACACCGAGGAACGCACATTAGACACATCCATGGCGATGAATTTCAATAGGTGTCACACCACGAAAATGGAGAAAACAAATGATTACACGCTGTCCTTGCAATGAAAACGTCGCCATTTTAAGTATCAAAAACAGTCCTAACTCTGCTCGCCGCCACTAGAGTTCTATGCACTGTACAGTGCTGCCATCTCTGTCGCGCATTCACAAACAGTCCACGCGTATTTAAAAAAAAACAAGTTCTTATCTGGTCCAAGTCGTGAAAAAATAGGTGTTCTAACTTGAACGTACCTCGTATACGCTATGTACAGTCATCAGTGATGGAAAACCTCGGAAAAAGCTTATCCAGATAACTTATCCTGACCGAACCGAGCGAGATGGATCAGACGGTTCCATCTGTGGCCCGCATTCCGGCGGCCAGGGTTCAATTCCCCTGGCCGACCTACCTGACTCATGGTTTTTTTCGGAGTTTTCCCGGGTCGCTAGGCGAATGCTGGGTGGGCTAGTTACATTCCCCGAATTTCCTGTCCCTCCATTTCATCTCCATTATCATTACACATCGTCTTTCATCTGATGGTGTCTTTCTGGGTAGAAGTGTCGGCGGGTATCTCGGCGGTGCATGGCAGGATGATATGCTCTGAGGAAAACTATTTCTTGCTTCGGTAGGTCGGTTGTTGGTCTCAGCTCCTCTGCTGGGACCATTTCGGGACCGCCAGCCAGAGACCTTTGGAGCTCGGATCGCCTGTCTTGGGACCATTAGGGCTCGGCTGTTGGGCTCGTTGCCGTCCCGCTGTAGGGGAGCGTGTCCGTTGTCCTTGCATGTCGGGGGCAATCTCTAAGTAAACTGTTGGGACCTTGCCCTCTGTACTGTCGTGGCTCCTTGGGTCGGTCGCCCTGTGTCTCCTCTCACCTCATCCTTCCTCTCGGGGTGCCCCACGTGGGGGGCATAGGTACAATGGGCCCAGCACGGTGTCCTATGTACCGAATCCCCTCCATAGTGAAACCCTAATCCTATCCTGACCGAGATTCAAACTCATGAATGCAAGCTGTGTAGACACTGTATCTGTGTGAAAAGTTGTAGTGCAAAATTTCTAAGTCTATTCATATATTTTGTAAAATGAGTTGTAATGCAAGAAAAGTGAAACAATCCAAATTAACTAAGTACTATAAAGTAGGAAGAATTTCTAAATAATATTTGCTTTGTACATATATTTATTGTTTGTAAAGTTGTATACATGCAGGCCAACTGCATTACTTTAAAAAGTGATGCATTACAAAACCTCATTTGTACGTAGTTCTGAGTTATAGGTAATCTTTCCTATTCCCCTTGATACATGCATAAATCAGGTTCAACTGTATTTTCAATAACATTTCCTTATCAAGTTTTTTAATGGAATGCAATACTTGGTCTAATTACCATGGTAGGGAAAGTAAAATTTTGGTGAGAGACAAATCAAACATTCATTCAGAGTGTAAAATGTTGCCCATGCAGCACCAGGCAAGGCAGGTAAACTTGCTTTTGTTGTCATAAATGTTTGATGAAGCTCAAAGGACCAGAAATGTGACTGTTAGCGCTCTGCATCGAGGGAGCTGCTATATTTAGAATTATCTTGCCCTGGACAAAATGTTATACGCACACACAAATCAGATATTTCCAAATTGATTTCTTGATGTACACCTGGCAGTGGTTGCTAAGCGAGAAGCTGGGTGCCATAGCAACGCTGCCTCCCACATGGTCACCTGCCATTCCCAGCAGAGGTAGGTAGGGCAGGTATATCATTTCATTCTTCTCTTCTTCAACATTACCAACTCATGATGTGTTACATTTATATGACATTCTCTACTCTGTCTTCTATTACTGTGTACAGAATCTATTCTTATGGAAACTTATTTTTTTATTTACTTCATTTGACTAGAAGTAAACCTTAAGAAATAGCTACATTATACATTTTGGAATTATCAAAAGTACCTCAGTACTTGCTCTACTAATTTTAATAAATAATCCAAGACTTGACATTAAAAAGGCAGCCATCATACAATATGAAAAATTAATCAAACTACCTTGTAATGACTGGGAAAAAAGAAAATCACTAGTAAACCTAAAAACTCAACAAAGTTTTCTTACTAAAAGCCAAAGAACTCAAACAAAAATTAAAACATCCTTACTTAAAAAATAACTTAGAAACAAGTGTGAACCCTTTAGAACTGTTTGATATTGAACACTATCTACACTTAGCTGTACAAGTTACAAAACCTCAAACAAATGACACTAGAGATAATAAAATTAAGGATGGCATAATGAACTTTGAAATCCCACTAGTAGATAATTTGACAAAGAAGTTCATAGTTCTACCACCAGAGAGAGCAGACAACAAAAGATGCCAGTTGGAAAGAGATTGAAAATGGAGGCGATTTTACTTTGAAACTAGTCTCTCATTAATATAAAAAAGTAACTGACGAGTATCAATAAACCAACTACAAATAGTTTTTGAGATTTGTTTTTATAACTTGTCAGAACTGTCCAAGTAACATGTGGAGTGTCTTATAAACTATGATCTAATGTCGAAGACTACCATTTGCTTTAGCAGGTTCATCAGTGAAAGACTACATTTAGATATGTGTATGTTGATATCGATGGTAAAGAGCACGCAAGCGCAAATTGATTTCGTGATGAGAAGACACCCACTGTCGGTTGCTAAGGAAGAAGCTGGCTCTGTCTGGTGCCATGGCAACACTGCCTCCCACATGGACACCTGCCATCCCCAGTAAAGGTGGGGCAGGTATATTGTGTAGCGTTCTGCGTACAGTTTTCCTGGAACTTCAGCGCAGATATAATTGATTCTCTCTGTTGGAAGAATGCGCTACAATGGTTTTTAGAAATATTACTCATCCCATACTACCTCTAATAAGAAAATATTTCAAAAATGTTGATTGTTTAAAATATGGTGCTACTGATTTTCATGAAATTACCCTATATTATAAAATATTTTCAAAATTATTGAACTGTAAATTTTTAATTATCTGGGAGTAACTCTGAAGTCTTTTCCCTTCAGAATGACTTTTGCACAACTTATAAAGCACAACAGATACACAAAATTTTAGTGTTAACCAGGGCCATATTCTTAACAAAAAAAGTGGGGGGATGCACACCCAAAAAATTTTCCAGATGCTGGAGAACCGATCAGAATTCTGCACTTGTAGATTCGCCTCTCTGCTTTGGTTGTCCTCAGCATGCATACAACTTTTTATCCATTCTTTTATGTAATCCTCTGGGTTCTACATATGTACTGGAGGTCCGTTAATAATCATAAACATTATTTGAATGTACTTTGAATGTATATATTTTGTATTTTTGCTGTATTTTGAATGTTAAATTAAGAAAGGTAATGAATTAAAAAAGTATAAATTATATTATTAGTAAGGGAACTGCATCCTCTTCTGAAAAATAGTGGGGGGACGGCATACATCTGCATTCCCCCTCCACTATGGCCTTGGTGCTAACCATTTCTAACTGTTCCTTGCTTTTGGTATGAAATTTCAAATACTTACAGTTTTTCAAATAGTAAGTTGTCAGTTTTTTCCCAGGTGATTCAAAAACATGGATTTTCAAAGCCATCACAGAGCTACCAGGTTTTAAAATATTTGAGTATCATTTATGCCCTCAGCTTCGCCCTATTTCCATTAAAAATTCAAATATAATTATACAAATCTTACTCATACCAGATATATCAATTTATCATACCAATAACCTACAAGGAAATATGTAAAAACTGCTACTACAAATGTTGTCTGGATTAAGAGAAAGCAGAAAGCTGAATATTCTGATATAGGAATAATTTGCACAAGATTATGTTTATGCCTATTTCCTGTAAATTACCTTCCTTGATTTAAGTGACAAATGAAAATAAATGGTCACAATTAGTGCAGAATTTTGGTCTCTCAAGCCAGAGTCCTAAGTTTGATTCTCAGCTGAGGAGAGGGAATTTTTCTTTATTTGGAATCATTTCTATTTCTCCACAGATAAAAATATGAGCAGTTCTCATAATAAAAGTATGTAAAATCAATGTTTTAAATCTATGGTTCGCCAAATATCAGGAGTTGTTTTAGAAGTCAAAATGACAAACATAACCTTAGAATATTCCACTGAGTAAGGACTATGATATAATGAAGCAGAAAATAAATGTAATTTTGAGTTGAACTTGTACTCAATGCTTCATATATTGCTAGTGTTTACCTAGAATGCATTTCATTAGGAATTTCCTAACATCCTCGGCTAAAGTCAACTGTTGATTTTCATTTTGTGAACTCCTTGGAGGCGATAGGGGTGTCTGTGTCGGTATCTTGATGAATTTGAAGTTTGCATTTCCTTTAAAATTCAACAGTTTTCCTTCATATTTCTTTATGAATATCTTATCCCAAATAGTTAATGCAGCTGGACCCTGAACACTTTTTAATAAATAGATATCTTGATCTATATTGTGATTATCATTCCAAAAATGATACGTTACTGCCGATTTGTCTACTTCTTTGTTCTTGATATTCCTAAAATGTTCCTTAAACCTAATCTTCAAATTCCTTATAGTTTTGCCAATGTAAAAGCTGTCACGGCCTTTGCAGTTCATCCGATACACTCTTGATTTTTTGTCTGTGGTTTCTTTTTGCATTATGTGATTTCTAAAGGTGTTGTACACTGAATTTGTTCCGAGAGGCTAAAGTAATGTTGTGTTCTTTGGAGACTTTTTGGAAAAGGTATGTAGCTCTGGGGTGGTATGTAAATTTGCTGTGTGAAGTTCCTTTACTGATCGGGGAAAGAGTAGTTATTTGTCTGCATCTCTGTTGTCTTTTGAATTTATCAATGGATTCAGTGCTGAATTGTCAAAACTGCCAAAGTCACAACTGAACATGATAGTGCTGATGGCAACCATTTGCTTTCATTGGTCAAAGACTATATTTAGATACACATACATTCATGTTGATGAAATGGAGCACGCAAGCGCAATTCGAGGTTTTTAGCATTGATTACTGGATGAAAATACACCTACCAACGGTTTCTAAGCAAGAATCTGGGCTCTGTCTGGTGCCATAGCAACACTGCCTCCCACATGGACAACTGCCATTCTCAGCGTAGGTGGGGAAGGTATATCGTGTTCCATTCTGCGTAGAGTTTTCCTGGAACTTCAGCCCAGATATCATTGATTCTCTCTTGTGCACAGATACAAACTGAACAATTAACCTTCCTCTCTTTACTCAACTTTATAATATATGGGTAGATGTTTTCTCAAAATCATTGTTTAAGATTTTTCCAAGAGTTTTTCCTATTTGAAGATAAGAGTTGGAATTCACATCTCAAATGTTTGAATTGACCTCTCACGAAATATTCTGGATTGGCATTTGTATTCTGAGAAAGAGTAGTTACTTGTTTGCATCCCCAATCAGCAATGAAACTTCACACAGAAAATTTACATATCATCCCAGAGCTACACACCTTTTCCAAAAAGTCTTCAAAGAACACATTACTTTTACAACATTACATTACAAGTTTAGTGTACACCAACTTTTGAAATCACATAATACAAAGGAGATACCCACAGATAAAAAATCCGGTGTGTACCAGATAAACTGCAAAGGCTGTGACAACTTTTACATTGGAAAAACTAAAAGAAACTTGAACATTACGCTTAAAGAGCATTTTAGGAACATCAAGAACAAAGAAATAGATAAATCGGCGGTAGCATACCATTTTTGGAAGGAGAATCATGATATAGAAGGAGAAATCCACTTATTTAAAAGTGTCCATGGTCCAGCTGCATTAACCGCGTGGTTAAAAATCTCCATAAAAAAATATGAAAGAAAATTGTTTAATTTCGACACTACCTTTGGAAAAAACCCTAATTTCAAGTTCATCAAGATACTGACAGAGACGCACCTATCACCTCCAAGGAGTTCACCAAACTAACGTCCATTAGTCGACAACAGCTGATGATGTTAGGAACATCCTAACGAAACATGTTCTTGGTAAATATTAGCAATAAGTGGAGCATTGAGTACAACTAAAACTGATATTAATTTTGTGCTTCATTGTATCATAGTCCTTACACATTGGAACATGTTTAGATACTTATATATACCAATGGCTACATTCATTCATTCATATTCATATTGATGAAATGGAGCACGCAAGCGCAAATCGAGGTTTTGCAAATTGATTTCCTGATGAGAATACACCTACGTTGGTTGCTAAGCAGCAATCTGGGCTCTGTCTGGTGCCATAGCAACACTGCCTCCCACATGGACAACTGCCATTCTCAGTAAAGGTGGGGCAGGTATATCACATTCCATTCTGCGTAGAACTTCCTGGAACTTCAGCGCAGATATCATTGATCCTCTTTATTGGAACGATGCGCTACAATGGTTTTCAGAAATATCTCAAACTACCTTTACATAGAAAATCTTTTAAAAATATTTTCAAAATTAATATAATTTATATTTCTGGGTGTAAAATCAGGGTTTAGCCATTCATTCCGAATGGTTTGTGCATAACTCATAGACAATATATAATAAATGTAAATCTTGTTAGAGCACACAATATATACCAAATAATATTCTTCTTGTGGAGTTAACCATTTCTAAATTATTCCTTGTTTTTGGATTGAACTTTCAAATACTTAATGCTTTTCCAAATGGAAATATGTTGTTCATTTTTTCTTCTGATCATTCAAAGAGAATGGATTTTCAAAGCTATCACAGAGATACCAGGGTTTAAAAGATCTGCATATCACTTATGCCATGGCTGTTGGTTAGACCACTTGACTCTCACCAAAGATCCCATGGTTCGATTCCAGGGGACCGCTCGTAAGATTTATGGTGGATAAAATGGCATTGGAGCAGGTTTCTTCTGGGTACTCCAGTTTCCCCAGCCATTTCTTTCCACTGGTGCTCTATCTTCATTTCACTGCCTGCAGTGCCGCATGTGGTAAAAGCAGGTATTAAACACTACAAAAAAAAAAAAAGTTATGCATTCTGTATCATCCTATTTCTCTTAAAGATTCAAATACATACAATGGTAAAATACTTTCTCATACCAAACATATCAATTTATCATACCAATAACCTAAAAGGAAATATGTAAAAGCCCGCTTTTATAAATGTCTGGATTAAGAGAAAGTAGGAAGAAGAATAACCAGATAGAGTCGACATGAAAAATTCAATACCATGGCCAGGATTTGAACCACAGATCTGGTTTCTGTCCAGTCGCTCTTACCCATTGAGCTACCTTGGCCAACTTGCCGTCATGACATTAAATTCTCCAATCGACTCATATTTTCCCGGTAAACCACTAGAGGCTCTCATATCGGAGATACACCATTTGTGGCAACTTACTATCATAAGTACTTAAATCCCAGGCTTCATTATTAAACTCTTATTATTTGAGTTAATTGATGAGCAACTCGACGGAAAGCAGGAGATCCGTGGTTCAAATCCCGGCCATGGCATTGAATTTTTCATAGTGACTATCTATCCCAAACCTTAGCCTATATACGGCTAGTGTGAAGAGATGATTAATTTTCATCAATTAACTAAAATAACCAGATATAAGAATAATTTACACATGATTAGTATGTTTTTACCAATTATCTGTAAATTACCTTTCTTGATTTAAGTGACAAACGAAAGTCACAATTAGTGCAGAATACTGGCTTCTCAAGCCAGAGCCTTAAAATTGATTCTCAGCTGAGGAGAGGAATTTTTCTTCATTTAGAATAATTTCCTATTCTCTGCAGATAAAAGTGTGAGCAGTTCTCATAGTAGAAGCCCATAAAATCAACATTTAAAATCTATGGTTTGCGAAATATCAGGAGTTGTTTCTGAAGTCAAAATGCCAAATCCTTAGATTATAATTCCTCTCTTGGAAGTGTTGAAAACAGCGTTGCAATAAATTAAATTTAAAGAGAGTTGATTAACGACACTAAATAACACTTTTAAATTTTCTCGGAACCTGTTTCAGAGACTATTTGCCTCCATTGTCAACCGGACATCGACTGGTTCTCAGTGGTATAGCTGGTAATATTTTGTCACAGGTCTCCTCTGAAGGCGGTTAGAGGAATTTGCTGAACAAATCTTTCTGGGGGATGTCGAAATTGAATGCTTTATTCCTATTTTTTGAAATGAAGATTTGTTCCCATGTGGACAGTTCTTGTTTTCCTGATGTATGAACTGTCCACATGGGACAAATCTTCATTTCAAAAAATAGGAACAAAGTATTGAATTTCGACATCCCCCAGAAAGATTTGTTCAGCAAGTTCCTAGAACCGCCACCAGAGGAGACCTATGACAAAATATTGCCAGCTGCACCACTGAGAACTAGTCCATGTCTGGTTGACAATGGAGGCAAATAGTCTCTGAAACATGTTCCGGGAAAATTTAAAAGTAAGTGTTATTTAGTGTCATTAATCGACTCCCTTTAAATTTAATAACCTTAGAGGTTGCATGAGGTTATGCAAATAAAGAAATAAAGAGAAAGCATACAGAAAATGTAAAATTATGTGAAGCATATTAACAGGAAAATGTTTCTCATATATCTTTATAAACCTTTACAGAGTATGTCAGTTTGCCACAACTGAACATGTAACTGATGATACATTGTTGATGGCAACCATTTTGCTTTCGTTGGTCAAAGACCATATTTAGATGCATGTACATTCATGTTGATGAAATGAAGCACGCAAGCGTAGATCAAGGTTTTTCGCATTGATTTCTGGATGAAAATACACCTACGTCGGTTGCTAAGCAAGGCGCAGGGCTCTGTCTGGTGCCATGGCAACTGCCTCCCACATGGTGCCCTGCCATTCTCAGTAAAGGTGGGGCAGGTATACCATGTAGCGTTCTGCGCAGTGGAACTTCACCCCAGATATATTGATTCGTTCTGGTCCACAGATGCAAACTGAACCAACAGCTCTGAAGTCATTAACCTTTCTTTCTTTACTCAACTTTATAATATGATGGTAGATCTTTACCCAAACTCATTGTTTAAGATTTCTTCAAGAGGTTTTGTTGGAATTCACATCTGAACTGTTTGAATTAACCTTTCACAAAATATTCTTATAAGTCATTCTAACTTTTTGATTGTAATTATGATTATCAGAATTGATTGGCACTTGTATTTTGAGCTAACTTAGATACAAGATAGTTTTGTATAGACTGGGAAGTGTTAGAAGCTGTAACTGTCTGAAACAGTCTGCAGGATTCATTGCACGTGATATGACTAAGGTACCTAAAACCCTTTCTTGCAGTGAAAAAAGTTTATTAGAATTTGCTTTATTTGTACTGTTCCAATGTATGGCACGTTTGGACTAGAATCTTAACTTAGCGAGGAGTTATTAAAATATAATGACAAAATGATAACATGGAATTGTATTGTCATTAGAATTGTTAGCCTAATGCTAGCTTTCAATCATTTACACTTTTTACAAATACACAGAACTAGCACATCAGTCCTATGTTTCTTTGTGTCTCCATTGTATGCACCAACTTGTGCTGCTCAAACTTCTCGACATTCACTGCTCACAGACCAATACCTGCACTACTCTACTTGCTGACTCTGACAAGTTTCAACAATGTGTAGCACCTTACTGCTTTCAAATGCTCTGCCAACTGATTCACAAGAACTCCAATAATCATTGGAATCACCAAGGCTGGCTTTTGCTCCCTGTTTTATACTTTTATAGCCTGCTGGTCATGAAAGATATGTTTTCATAACCAAAATCTCTTGAATCAAAGCAATGCTACATTGTCAAAATTGAATCTTCTAGATCTGCTGAAATTGAATGGTCTGGAACATAGAGAGCTGTACAACAGTAAGATATATGACTTGAAGTTTTAATTTCTGATTCCTTATTTAGAGTGAGTACAAGAAGTATTGCATTCTACCTAAAAATTTGATACCAAAATTTCACTGCACATAATGGGTTGAAACATACTAAATCAAATCAAATCAAATTTATTCACCATAAGATTTCCAATTACAGAAATATCGGCTTCGTCAATACAATTTTACATTACAGATTAACAGTAAACACATGATCGGATAAACAAATAAGGTGATAGTATTTACAATTGCAATATATATATAATACATATGTCTAACAAAATTGATTCACTGTTCATCAAGGTATTCATTTACTGAATAAAAACATCTTTGTATTAGATACTTCTTTAATTTCCTTTTAAATATTGTTAAATTTGGTAATTCTTTGAAATATTGAGGAAGTTTGTTGTACAATTTAATACAGTTATAGTGTATACTTTTTTCATATAGGGTTCTCTTATGCCCTGTAACATGAAGATGTGATTTACCTCTAGTGTTGTGACTATGTATTTCAGCGTTTGTGACAAAAATATTTAACTGTTTATGAGCGATCACCAGCACCTCATAGAGATATATAGATGGAACTGACAGAATATTCAATGATCTGAAATAAGGTCTACAACTTGTGGTACTGGAAAGATTCATCATTAAACGTATGGCCCTCTTTTGTATTATAAACATTCTTTTCGTATAGCTCGTCTTTCCCCAGAATATTATGCCATAGGATAACTGCGAGTGAAAGTAGGCAAAATAGGCTATTTTAAGCACATCAAGATTGACTGATGATCTTAAAGTATATAGTGCAAAACAAGTTTGACATATTAAATTTTAGATGAGTCGCGTTTTAATTTTTCGCTTCACTGTGGTGTTCCAATACAGTTGAATCTCGAAGTTTGACATAGTTTTTTTGATAAAGCATCAATATGAGTTCCCCAATCTAGATTACTATCTACCCAAACTCCAAGAAATTTAATTTTATCTGTAGTAGTTACTGATTCATTCTCTAAGCATATATTAGGGAAACTTACATTTTTGTTGACTTTATGATGGAAACCTACAGCGATGCTTTTGCTCTTATTAATAATAAGTTTATTGTCTTTAAACCAATTTGAAACATAGTCTGTTACCCCATCAACGTTTGCTTTGAGTTCTTGTTTGTTTTTCCCAGAAATGAGAACACTGGTATCATCAGCAAACAGAGTAAATTAAGTATTAATGCATTGGTTGTTTTTGGCCAGGTCATTAATATACAATAGGAACAATAAGGGACCCAATACCGAGCCCTGCGGAACTCCATATTTAATGTTTTTTACACTAGAGCGAGCAGCTTTAATCTCCTTCGAACCATTTACTACATATTCAATTTTGGTTAACTGCTTTCTATTTATTAGGTACGATTTAAACCATTCAAATGGAACTCCTCTGATACCATAATTATACAACTTGTGTAATAATATATCACGGTCGACTAGATCAAAGGCCTTTGACTGATCAAGAAATAGTCCCATGCATTGATTCCCGCTGTCTAGATTTTTTAGTATATCTTCAATAACGTTCCGTAGTGCTGAGCTTGTTGATTTCCCTTGCTGGAACCCGTACTGCACTTTCGATATAATATCATATTTATTTAGAAATGCTAAGACTCTATTGTACACCACCTTTTCAATTACTTTAGAAAAAACTGATAAAATAGATATTGGCCTATAATTTTCACAATCAGATTTTGAACCCTTTCTAAACAGTGGTTTAATTTTTGAGACCTTTAGATTCTCAGGGAAGTGACCTTCACAGAGTGATATATTTATAATATGACATAATGGTTTAACCAGATGCACAGCGCAATTTTTTAGAAGCATATTAGAAAACTCATCCAGGCCAACAGATTTTTTGGGTTTCATACTTTTAATAATGGAGAGTAGCTCTGCTTCTGTTGTTGGTAAAAAATATAAAGATTCCCGAATTTGATTATTTTGGGTAATTAAGCACGAATTGATAGCTACGTTTTTCCTCTTTCTAATGAGTTCTGCAATGGTCGAAAAATATTGGTTAAATTCATGAGCTACCATTAATGGATTAGATACTTGCCTACCATTTATATTCACACTAAAATCAATATTTTTCCTTTTTTTCCCCTCAATCTCATGTTTTATAACATTCCATATAGTTTTTGATTTGTTTAAAGAGCTATTTACCAGAGTACCATTGTAGAGTTTTTTAGCCATCCTGACTACTCTGTTGTATATTTTTTTATACTTTATGTAATATTGTTTAAAATCATCGGAAGCAAGATTATGTTTAGTTAGTCTACTTAGGAAACGAAGTCTTTTGCTTGATATCCGAATACCCTTAGTAACCCACTTAGTTTTATTATGTGTTTTTTCTTTCAAAGTTGAGATAGGCATGGCTATGTTCAAGTTGAGATTAAGAATTTTTTCAAATTCGATGTAACATTTATCCAGGTCATTTTCGCAGCAATACACATCCATCCAGTTTTCTTTGGAGAGTAAGTAGTTAAAGTATTTAATATTGTCTTCACTGTATATCCTACACTTTTTTAATGACTGACCAGGGTTGCTTAAAGTATTATGCAATTTTATTTTAAGTTTTTGACCGTAGTGATCTGAGATGCCTGTCTCAAAGTTGTCAACTTCGAACTCAAATTTATTGGAATTCAAGATAAACTGATCTATAGCACTTATTGATTCTACAGCTACTCTAGTAGGTGAATTTATAACTGCTTCTAAGCCATACATGCTCAGTAGATCTGTGATCTGTCTTTTACCTCGACCTTCTTCCAAAAAGTTTATATTTAGGTCACCCACAATGATTACATTTCTTTTCCCTCTATAAAAATGATTTAAAATAATATCTAATTTTCTGATGAATTCATCAGATATGATTTAAAATAATATCTAATTTTCTGATGAATTCATTTAAGTCACTGGTGGGGTTTCTGTACAAACAAATTACTATAACTTTGGAATCAGACAGTTCCACCATACATCCTTCAAAGTGCTCATCGCACATTAAATTGTTGAAGGTAGATATCTGTTTAGCCAAAATATTTTCTTTTACAAAAATACATGATCCCCCATTGTTTTTAGTTTGTCTACAGTAAAAGCTTTCCCTTATATAACCTTCAAAGTTTAACATGCCTATTTCATTTTCTTTTAACCAGTGTTCAGTAAGTGCTATGATATCAATGCCCTGTAATTTATCATTTAACAACACTTCAAAGTTAGTATGCTTATTTCTAATGCTTTGTACATTTTGATGAAAGATAGACAATGAGTAATTCTGTATAAACTGTTTTGCTGGTTGAACATCCACCACGTTACTTTTCAGTTTCCCTTAAGTACAGATGTAATTACATTAACTAATAACTGTCCAAATTTGGCTGACCCTCTGCGATTAAGATGTATGCCATCTCGACCAAAGTCATTGTCATACAGCCAAGAATTCCCATCTACCAGTAGGCAATCTTTGGAAGAACAGAGCCATTCAAGATCTCTGTTTATTCTCATTATTCTGTTGCTGTTTATATCACGCCTACGAAGTACGCCACTTATTATAATGCTAGCCCCTTTAGCTTGAGATTGAATTGAGTTCACTAGGTTTATTGCTTCATTAAGAATTTCTTCATCACTCACCCCCCGTCTGATGTTATTTGTCCCAGCATGAATTAACACCACTTCCGGATTATCTTCTTTTAGGTTCATGTTTTCCACTTTGTTTTGCATTTCGTTTAGTTTTATTCCAGGAAGGCAACACGTTTCATAACCTCTATATATAACTTTAAAAAAATTATAAAGAAGCTTTTGTCTGTATCTGTGAATGCAGAAATCAAAAGTGTAAAGCTATTAAATACCAAACTTGTTATTTATGTTCAAAATTTTCCAAGGGTGCAACACCAAGGTTTTCAAGAAACTCCCACCACTCTCAAATACTCTGTGAAAAATGTTTGTTACTTTTTATTTTTTCATAAATGCCTCTAATGATCGTACAAATATAACTATTTGTAACAAAAACTTCACTTATAATAAGAAAATTATGTCAATTTTTCTTATTAATTGAGATCGATTTCACAAACATTTGCCCACATCTTCAGTCAACACACTTCGTCGTCAAGGATACAGGTTACTATGTTACTATGTTTTTTCAGTATTACCAAAATCTGAAAACGAAACAAACCTAAAAACAGAATCAGCTGCTGGTATTTCAAAATTCATTACATGGTATTACACAAATATAAATATTTGTTACTAAGGCTTCACTTATCTTAAGAAATTGATGTTAATACTTCATTCTAATGGAGATCGATTTCACAAACAAATTGCTTGCATCCTCAGTCCACAAAATCAGTCGCAGATTTGTTTTTGAAATCGATCTCCATTAGAATGAAGTATTAACATCAATTTCCTAAGATAAGTGAAGCCTTAGTAACAAATATTTATATTTGTGTAATATTTATTGCTTCACTCTAGCTAGCTTCATTTTCTACGTATTCATTACATGATGTTTATTTTTTAAAATAAATATATTTTCCCAAACCATTAAATCTATCAGACCATTTAATTATTTTAATAATTTAACTTCTGGATTTATTTTATGGTTAAATGACCAAAAATGATCTGCTACGGCCGATTTAACAGTTTGTTTATGCTTAATGTTATGAAAATGTTCTTTCGTTCTAGTTTCCAAATTACATTTCGTCTTTCCAATATAAACTTGATCACAATCTAAACAATTAAACTGATAAATACCAGATTTTTTATTATTAGGAATTTTATCTTTTTTAGAGAAATGCAGTAAATGTTTAATACTATATTTATTTTGAGGAACTAAAGCTATACCAAACTCTTTAAAAAAAATTTGAAAATGTTTATTAACCCAAGGATGGTAAGTAAATTTTTTAAAATTATAATCATCTTTTAGTTTTTTAAGGGTAGAAATATCATTAACAGTTTTTTGATACTTAAATTTTTAAATCTTCTTTTGTAATGATTTTACTCCTAATGATTTTGATTCTAATATCAAATATTTACAATATTTACTTCACAGAGAAATGTGTATCTTAACATTTTTGGGAACAGCCTGTGAAGTCTTCTTTATTCCAAATGACTTTTGTAAAATTAGTAAACATAATATTTTATTGCCAAGTTAATCATTTACGAGATGTTTCTTGCTATTGGTTTAAAGTTTAAAGCATTCATACTTTTCTCGACCGGTAAGTTTCTATTAAATTTATTTCTTTCCCCCATAGACATACAAAGAGCATAGAATTTCAAGGGAGTCACAGAAAATCTGAATAACACCTTACTCAGTGCATTCTGCAAAGTAATGTGAAATTTGTAATGAAAATTCATCTCATTTAACAAGCAGCAGATGGAATAATAAACTTTTAAGTGGGGGTGTCAGAAAGTTTTAATTATTGCCCTTTAAAAAATGTGATAGAGAGTTTGTGTTGATATGTGCTTGTTAGTTCATCTCTTGTAGTCATCATCCAGATTTACATATTTTTCCCAGCGTTTCTTGACCTTCCGAATATCTTGATTGTAGAAGTCTGCAGAATTTGCTTACAAATTATTACACATTTACATATTTATTACTACACTGAGTTGTTGGTTACCCTTGGGCCCAATAGACTCAAACTCTGAGGTTGTCGAGCTAATGGGTCCCTATTGGCAACGTATCTAAAATAACTTCATATTCATTTTCATCATATTTACTTATCTTCCTCACGCATTTGGCTCTTACTTTGCCCAAAAAGTTCCCAATTTCAATTAAATTTGTCCTAGTTTTTACACTCATTAACTTCATTGCTTTAATTTCTTTTGGTAGCCTTACCCATTCTTGTTTACCTATTTTCTCCCTAAACAACCTAGTTTCTTTACATTCTAAATGCAAATGCCATTCTTTATCCCTTTGGTGACACAATGGGCATTTCTCCAGATTCCTCCCTCTTCCCACCACCCCTGTTCTGACGCACAGCAAAGCCTTCTCTTGCTGCTTTATCACAAATATCAATGTATTTTTCCCTGTTCCACATCACTTTTATCTCTTTATAAATTTCCAGTGAGCTTTTCAAGTTGAAGCTTCCTAACATTTCTTGCCTTCCAATATCTTCCGTTCTTAACCTAAGTTCTTTCCAAAATCCACTTTGCAATAATTCCCGGTTTTCCCACATGACATGCAACCCTATTTTTAACATCATTTCCCTTATCATATTCAGCCATGAATCTCTTCGATTTAGTCTTTCCTGTACTATCAAGCATTGATGCAGAATATTCTGCTCATCTAAACTCCTAATTCTCGCCCAATATTTTAACACTTTTTCCACCATTATCACTCTAGTTTCCAGTCTTCCCAATTCTGCTTGGGACACTCCATTTGGCGAAGCTCGTGGTAAGCCCAAAACTTGTTTGCAAAAGTTTCTATGTATCACATTCATATTTGCACCCCACTCCTCCAAACCCCGTACAGCTTTTTGCTTCTACTACGGCTGTGTAAATTCTCTCCAGCTGTTTTATTTGCATTCCTGATAATTTATCTAGGCATGCTTTAATATTACAATTCCTTTCTTGGAAGTGTTGAAAACAGTGTTGTTGTAATAAATTAAATTTAAAGGGAGTCGATTAATGACACTAAACAACACTTACTTTTAAATTTCCCGGAACATGTTTCAGAGACTATTTGCCTCCATCGTCAACCGGATATCGACTGGTTCTCAGTGGTGTAGCTGGCGATATTTTGTCATAGGTCTCCTCTGGCTGCGGTTCAAGGAACTTGCTGAACAAATCTTTCTGGGGGATGTCAAAATTGAATACTTTATTCCTTATTTTTTGAAATGAAGGTTTGTTCCCATGTGGAGAGTTCTTGTTTTCCTGATGTATGTTTTAGTAGTTTTGGTTCTGGATTTATGTTGTGGTTTTTTTCCCAAAAATGCGTGGCAACTACTGATTTTTCTAATTGTTTATATTTTATATTCCTAAAGTGTTCCTTTGCTCTTGTTTCTAAATTTCTTTTAGTTTTTCCATTATAAATTTGACTACAGTCCCAACATTCAATTTGATATATACCAGATTTTTTGTTAGATGGATTGGCATCTTTGATGTTTAAGCAAATTAGGTTTTTTAAGGAGAAATGGTTGACTGGTGCTAGTTGAATGTTTTGTTTTTGAAGACTTTTTTGAATTTATCAAAGGTCCATAGATGGTAAGTGAATTTTTTGAAAATCATATTAGTTTCTGTAGCTAGAGGGTTGTGCTTTCCTTTATTACCTTCTCCTATTTTGCAAAAAAGTAAACTTAGCATAAAAGAAGAAGATAATAAAGGAAACCACAACACTCTCAGATACATAAACTAATATGATTTTCGAAAACTTCACTTACCATCCATGGGCCTTTGATAAATTCAAAAAAGTCTTCAAAAACAAAACATTCAACTAGCACCAGTCAACCATTACTCCTTAAAAAACCTAATTTGCTTAAACATCAAAGATGCCATTCCATCTAACAAAAAATCTGATATATATCGAATTGAATGTTGTGACTGTAGTGAAATTTATATTGGTAAAACTAAAAGAAATTTAGAAACAATAGCAAAGGGACACTTAAGGAATATAAAATAAAAACAATTAGAAAAATCAGCAGTTGCCACACATTTTTGGGGAAAAAACCACAACATAAATCCAGAACCAAAACTACTAAAACATACATCAGGAAAACAAGAACTATCCACATGGGAACAAATCTTCATTTCAAAAAATAGGAATAAAATATTCAATTTCAACATCCCCCAGAAAGATTTGTTCAGCAAGTTCCTTGAACCGCCACCAGAGGAGACCTGTGACAAAATATTGCCAGCTACACCAATGAGAACCAGCCGATGTCCCGTTGACGATGGAGGCAAAGTCTCTGAAACATGTTCTGGGAAAATTTAAAACTAAGTGTTGTTTAGTGTCATTAATCGACTCCCTTTAAATTTAATTTAAATTTAATGCTTTAATAGCTTTTAATGCAATTTTACCTTTTGCCATTGCCATTCTCTTCTGCTGTTTCCAACCCCCTTACTGCTTAATCTTACACCTAGATAATTATATGTATTGACCACTTCAATTTCTTTTCCTTGCTAATACCATTTCTCCTTTTTTCTTAACTTGTTGCCTTTCTTAAATACCATAATTTTAGTTTTGTTTACATTAAGGCCACATTCCTCACAAAATTTACCTATTGCTCCAATTGCTCTATCTATTCCCACTTTGGAAATAGCTCCTGCTACTAAATCATCTGCAAATAACAAACCAGGTATTTCCCTGTTATTAATTATTGGCATATGCCTATTTTGCATTCCAATTGCATCCAAAATATCATCTATAAACAGTATGGGGCTCAACATAGAGCCTTGCCTCAATCCTATATTATTCTGAATGAATCTTGTTACTTTATCATTTGCCATCTTTATACAAAACTCATTGTCTGAGTATCTACTTTGTAAACTCTGAATAAATCTGCTATTCATTTCTTTTTTACTCAATTTGTACCATAGTGCTTTGCAATTTATTGTATCAAAGTCAATACAGGAAAGTAAATATGTTATGAAGGCTTTCAAGAGGCAAATGTTCATCAAATATGTTTACATATTTTTTACATAGTTTTTCCAAACTGTTCTGATGATATGTAAAACCACAATGTACATGTAACTGATGATGCAGGGTTGAAGGCAACAATTGTTTTAAAAGGCTTGTTGGGCAAGCGCAAATCAGGTATTTTCAAATTGATCTCTTGATGAAAATATAATCCCAGCGGTTGCTAAGGGAGACGCCAGGCTCTGTCTGGTGCCATAGCAACACTGCCTCCCACATGGACAACTGCCATTCACAGCAGAGGTAGGGCAGGTATATTGTGCACAGCATTTCCTGGAATTTCAACACCAATGTGATTGATTCTCTCTGTTGAAAGGATACGCTACAATGGTTTTCAAAAACATTTCTCTTTGCAATTTACCTTCAATTAAAAAATCTTTCAAAACTGTTGATTCTTAAAAATGGCACTAATGATTTTTATTAAATTACCATATGTTTTAAAATATTTTCAAAATAAATGAAATGTAGGTTTTTAATTATCTGGGAGTAACTCTTAAGTCCTCTTCATTTTGAATGACTTTTGCACAACTGATACACCGTAACAGAAAACATCTTAGTACATATAAAATGTATCCTTCTTTTTGGTATAAAATTTCAAATACTTATAGTTTTCCAAGTGGGAAGTTTTTTTCTTTCTTTCTTTTTTTGTAATTTATGTCCTTTAACTTTTTTTAAGTCATATCAGACGATGAATAGAATGGGTGAACTGATGCTCAAATGGGTCCAGGTTCCATGGAGCTTAGAGTTACCCGACATTCATCTTTTAGGATAAGGCAGAACCCTGGAAAAACAAAGCCATCGCAGGGCTACCAGGGTTTAAAGGATTTGAACATACCTTAAGCTTTCAGTATCACCTTATTTCCTTTACAAATTAAAATATAAGTATAAAAATCTTTCTCATACCAAATATATAAATTTATCATACTAGTAATCTATAAGGAAATATGTAAAAACTGTTACTACAAATGTTGACTGGACTAAGAGAAAGCAGAAAGCTGAATAATCAGATATAAGAATAGTTTGCACAAGATTAGTACATTTTTATCGATTACCTTCCTTGATTTAAGTGACAAATGAAAGTGAATGGTTACAATTAATGCAGAACTTTGGCCTCTCAACACAGAGTCCTAGGTTTGATTCTCAGCTAAGGAGAGGAATTTGTCTTTATTTAGAATCATTTTCTGCTGTCCACAGATAGAAATTTGAGCATTTGTCATAGTAGAAGCACATAAAATCAACATTTAAATACTATGGTTTGCCATATATCAGAAGTTGTTTCTGAAGCCAAAATGCCAAACATAATGTTAGAATATATTGTAATTTAACTGTATTTGAGCACCACAGTGAAGTGAAACAATTACTAAATTATAGATGAGTCGTATTTATCACACATCAGCTTCACTTACATACCTATATTACGGACATGTTTCGCAAACTATCGTTTGCATCATCAGCTCTAATGTGACAAAAGCTTGATCCAGTGGTGTGGGTAGTTCTGGAGTTGCTGCTGCCATTTGTTGATTTTGTGATGAATTTAAATGTGGATTGTCTTCTGGTGGGATTTCGAAGTTCAATTTTCAAAACTTTGGCCAATGGCTACCTTCTATTAACCTAGACACAATAGAAGAATATTTGGCAATGACTGAAATATGTATACACCAAAATTATTTTGTTTTCGATGGAAAGGATTACATACAAATTTCAGGACTGGCTATGGGAAATCCCCTAACACCATTTTTGGCCAATTTATACATGAGCTTTTACGAAACACATATAACTAAAGCCTTTCCTCATAGTTTTGAAACATGGTACAGATACGTAGATGACATCTTTGCAATAGTACACTACAAACAGAAGATGATGCTTTGAAACTAATCAACCTTCAAGAACCCAGCATACAGTTCACAGTAGAAACTGAAGAGGACTGTACTCTACCTTTCTTGGACCTTAAAATCACAAAAAACAATGAAAAACTGGAATTTGGTATTTATAGAAAAGCAACACACACAGATGATTACATCAAAACAAATAGTTTCAACCCAATTCCACACAAACATGCCACCATCAACAGTCTCACACACAGATTAGTAAATCTACCTCTCAGCCAGCAAGAATATCAAAACGAATACCATCAAATCTTAAAAACTGCAATTAAAAATGGATATGGAAAAAGCCTTGTAGATAAGAAATAAAATCATTCAAACTTCAAAAGAGATTAAAACAGATCACAGCTCTTTCACCAATAAAACAAGAAATTAGATTTGCTAAATTTACTTACCACCCCTGGGCCACAAAAAAGTTCCAAAAAATATTCAAGAAATACAATATAACATTGGCACCAAAAAACAATTACAACAATAAAAACCTACTTCACAGTAATAATACTGATAAGATAAAACCAGAAGAAAAGTCAGGCATTTACAAGATTAAGTGTAAAGACTGTGAAAAAATTTACATAGGGAGGACAAAAAGAAACATAGGCACTAGAAAGAAAGAACATTTTAGGCACCTAAGATACAAAAATATTGATAAGTCTGCAATAGCAGCTCATTTCTGGTCTGAAAATCATGAAATTGAAGAAGCATCAAATTACTAAAATACGTACAAAAACATAGTGAGCTCGTCATATGGGAGAAGATATACATAGAAAAACATAAAAACCAACTAATGAACTTTGAAATCCTGCCAGAAGACAACCCCACATTTAAATTCATCACTAAATCAACAGATGGCAGCAGCAACTCCAGAATCACCCACACCACTGGATCAAGCTTTAGTCATCACTAAATCAACAGATGGCAGCAGCAACTCCAGAACTATCCACACTACTGGATCAAGCTTTAGTCGCATTAGAGCCGATGATGTGAATGATGGTTCGCGAAACATGTCCTCAATATAGGTACGTAAGTGAAGCCGATGTGTAATAAATACAACTCATCTATAATTTAGTAATAGCCTTAGAAGTTGAATGTGGCTATGCCATAGGGGCAAAGAGTGGTACGTTGTTTACTGAAGCACTACCTGTATACATGCGACAAGTTTCAAATCCAAGTCCACGAGTTGCAGATACACATGAGCCACTTCCCTAAACGTCAAGCCGTGCTTCACCTCTGCTATGCAAATAACAAACTAAAGAGAGAGCATACAAAATATGTAACATATGTGAAGCGTATTAATAAGCAAATGTTTCTCATATACTTTTTTACGCCTTTACAGAGTATGTCAGTTTGCCAAAACTGTCCAAAGCCATAACTGAACATGTAACTGATGATACAGTGTTGATGGCAACCATTTTGCTTTCATTGGTCAAAGACTGTATTTAGATATGTGTATGTTCATGTCGTTGAAATGAAGCATGCAAGCGCAAATTGAGGTTTTTCGCATTGATTTCTGGATAAAAATACACCTACATCGGTTGCTAAGCAAGGCGCTGGGGCCTGTCTGCTGCCATAGCAACACAGCCTCCCACATGGACAACTGCCATTCCCAGTAAAGGTGGGGCAGGTATATTGTGTAGCGTTCTGCGTAGTGTTTCCTGGAACTTCACCCCAGATATTATTGATTCATTCTGGTCCACAGATGCAAACTGAACCAACAGCTCTGAAGTCATTAACCTTTCTTTCTTTACTCAACTTTATAATATGATGGTAGATCTTTTCCCAAACTCATTGTTTAAGATTTCTTCTAGAGTTTTTCCTATTTGAAGATAAATTTTGGAATTCACCCCTCAAATGTTTGAATTGACCTCTCACAAAATATTCTTATAAGTCTCTAGTTTCCTGGTGATGGCATTGAATTTTGCAGTTCAGATACAACCTTTCAGACTTTGTTCACACATACTTTATGTGTGCGTTACGACAATCATCATGCAAAGAGAATGGAACGTCAAAGTCATCACAAACTGACTAACTCATAAATAATTTGATTATTGCTTATGTCTACTGCACTCTCCTCTTCACTTGTAGGGAAACATACAATAAAACCATTTCTAAAAATGGAAATAATAATTTCTTCCACACTAGCCATGTGTAGGCTAAGGTTTGAATGAGTAGAGCCAGACTGAAAAATTTCTCCAACTGACTCACATGTTTTCCTGGTGGACCATAGCCAGGATTTGAACCACGGATCTCCCGCTCTCCGTGTGGTTGCTCTAACCAACAGAACTACTATGACCAACATGCCGACATAACATTAAATTCTCCAACTGACTCATATGTTTCCCGGTAGACCACTAGGGATTCTCATATGCTATGAGACACGCACCTTTTGTGACGATTTCCAAATTCTTAGATCCTTATAAGAATTCTGTGTTATATTGAGACTCACAGATCATATTTGTGGTCTATTCCGCAACTATGCTGTAAGTACTTAAGTCCCAGGCTTCATAGTTAAACTACTATGTTCTTCAGGTAAATTGCTGGAAATAATCATTTCTTTCACACTAGCCATGTGTAGGCTAAGGTTTGAATGAGTAGAGCCAGACTGACATTTCTAAAAATGTCAAGCAGGATTAATATGAAGTGGTAGGAAAGAACTACTTTTTGTAAAAGAATAAGTAGAAAAAGTAATGTGAGTGCACATTTTACAACATTTTTAGAAGTTGTTTTTATAGTTTGTCAAAACTGTCCTGATTACATGTAAAGCTACAAAACAATCTCTAACTGATGATATAGTGTTGAATGAAAAATATGCTTAGAAGAGGATTCTTGATCAAAGACTGCATTTAGAAATGTATATTTTACCTTGACAAAATGGTGTACGCAAATACGAATCAAGTATTTTCAAACTGATTTCCTGATGAGAATACACCCACGTCGGTTGCTATGGAAGAAGCTGGGCTCTGTCTGGTGCCATGGCAACACTACCTCCCACATGGACAACTGCCATTCTCAGTAAAGGTGGGGCAGGTATATTGTGCGCAGCATTTCCTGGAACTTGAGCTCAGATATTGTGATACTCTCTAGTGCACAGATAGCAGCTAACCCATAGATCAGCTGTTATTTACCTCCATCACTCTGTCAAACTTCATAATATTAGGGTGGAACTAGTGCCTTCCAACATACTTAGGGCGTGTTACAACTGAAAAAAAAGAACTTTTGTAGTCGGCTTTTAACACTTCATCACTTATATTTTTTATATTATTGAGGGACTAGTTTTGGAAGCCATTACATCCATTATCAACCTTGGAGGTCTAATTATTATCTGTTGTTGTCATCTGCCCTCTTCTCTCTGGTGATGGAACTATGAACTTCTTTGTCAAATTATCTACTGGTGGGATTTCTAAGTTCATTACTTGATCTTTATTTTTCTATATTAATATGTTCTCCCATCATAAAAACTACTTGTAGTCGGTTTATTGACACTCGTCACTCACTCTTTTATATTATCGAGGGACTAGTTTCAAAGGCCATTGCCTCCATTTTCAACCTCTCTTCAACTAGCATCTCTTGTTGTCTGCTTTCTCTCTGGTGGTGGAACTATAAACTTCTTTGTCAAATTATCTACTGGTGGGATTTCAAAGTTCATTACTCAGTCCCTATTTTTCCATATGAATATGATCCCCCATGTTGTTAGTTTATTTTGGTTTATCACTCCTTTTAATAATTTTGGATTTGGATCAATATCATGATTTTCATTCCAAAAATGAAATGCTACTGCTGACTTATGTTCTTGTTTCAATCTGATGTTTCTAAAGTGCTCGTTGACTCTGGTTTTTAGATTTCTGTTTGACCTATTTAGCACTTTTCGCAATGTTTACAACTTATTTTGCATATTCCGGATCTGTTAACTAATGGGATTTCATATTTTGTTTTTGAATTTAGCAATTTTGAAGTTGAGTGTTCATTAGTAGGTGCCAAGATTATATTTTGTTCCTTAAAGATCTTTTTAAATTTATAAAATGTTTTTGGGTGATATGTGAATGAACTGAATATGCTGTTGCTTTCTTTGTCTTTCGTAAATGTGGTTGCTTCCTTAATGATTTTTTTTTAGTTTAGCTTTTCTAATTTTCTTCAACACCAAACTTTTGTTGTATCCATTTTCTTCTGCTATGTGTAGTATGGCTTTTTTAAGCCTTATATGTGTTATAATGTTTGTCCAGGAGATTTTCCTATTCGAAGATAAATGTTGGGATCCCCTTGTTCATTTGAGTACTGTTTCATTCATTTATTACCATTTCTGTTAGTGAATTTGTTAACCTATTAGTTTTAATTAATTAGAGTCAACTGAAAAATTCAATGTCATGGCCGAGATTTGAACCACAAATCATCTGTTTTCCGCCCAGTTGCTCTAACCCCTATAGCTACCATAGCCAACATGCCGACACGACATTAAACTCTCCAATTGACTCATTATATTTTCCCGGTAAACCACTTAGAGCTCTCATATTTGAGATACACATTTTTGGCGAATTACTATCGTAAGTACTTAAATACCAGGAATTTTAACATTGAACTTATAATGTTAAATTTATATTGAGGAATTAATCCTTTTAAATACTTGATGTGTGTTTGGAGGAATTTAGTAACAGTGACGTCAAAATTAATATAAAAATTATTTGTGGTTGGTTTATTGACACTCGTCACTTACCGCCAGTAGATAATTTGACAAAAAAGTTCATAGTTCCACCACCAGAGAGAGCAGACAACAACAGATGCCAGTTGGAAAGAGATTGAAAATGGAGGCCAGGGCCTTTGAAACTAGTCTCTCATAAATATATGAAAAAGTAAGTGACGAGTGTCAATAAACCAACCACAAATAATTTTTATATTCCTTTTAAATACATTACTTCTGTATATGGATGTTTCAATTAATTAGAATCAACTGAAAAAACTTATTGGTTATTTGAAGTTAAATACCCTAACAGCTGTTATTGTAGTAGTAGTAGTAGTAGTAGTTTTATTCATCCGTTAAGTCAATACAATGACATTGGATACGTCAATACAAATATTTAGAACAATACAATAATATAAGTATAAAAATAAAAAAAATAAGTTGCATCAAGTGTAATTAATAAAATCTAAGCATGAACTCATAAATATATATAGTTGCATGGCTCTACAACTACACAGCATTTAAAATGCATCACAAATATATACAATTATATGGCCAGCTACAGTGTATCTAGAAATTCACCTATATCATAATATGAATCACTTAATAAAATTTCTTTCAACGATAGTTTGAAACACCTCATGGATTTTATGTTTTTCAGATTGGCCGGTAGTTTATTATACAGAGTGACTGCTGAATATCTAACTCCTTTGGAATAAAGTGTAGTTCTATGTGTTATTGTTCTTAAGTCTGTTTTACCTCTGGTGTTATGATGATGTATTTGATTATTTGTGGTGAAATTTTCAAGGTTTTGTTTTGTATAACATAGCAAACAGTATATATACAGACTGGGCAGAGTCAAGATTTTCAATTCCTTAAAGAAGTTCCTGCAGGAGTCATATTTTTTTCCTGACATTAGGCATCTAACAATCCTTTTTTGTACTTTAAAAACCAAGTGACTGTCTTTACTATCCCCCCAAAACATAATGCCATACCTCATTAGACTTTCTGCATATGCAAAATATAAGGTTCTCATGTCACTTGCATACAACTCATTTTTTATTACTCTTAATGAGAAGTAGAATTTATTTAACTTTATTACTAGATATTTTATGTGTGCTTCCCAGTATGTGCTATGTATTCCACTCATCTCATCTCTAATCTGATATATCTCTGTCAAAGGTATCCATAATGGATGTGATTTGTATATTTGTGACTCTTAAGACGAGATGAAATAGACCGGCCATCATTTGCAACCTAATGTAGTCAACTTGTACCCTAGAATTTGAGTAAAATGTGCCTGTGGTAATAGAATGGGAGTGTGCATGCATGGAAGATGACAGAGTTACATCTGATTGTAGTTTTTATACTTTGGTTTTGGATCCAAATATTTAAAACATCACTGAAGGAAAAGTACATATATATTTATGATATAGATTAGCTACAAATACCTGTACTTTACTATTAAAGGCCAGTTAATATGAAACAAGCCAAAAACATATTCACTAAACATTGTTATCTGATTTGAATGATATTACTGAGCTCAGCTCATTTGATGTGAATGTGTTAAGGGGAGAAGGTACATCACTTGGGGTTAATTTTCACTTTTTTTTTTTATTTTTACATTTTATTATAGTGTCATCCCTCCAGATTACAAATACATAGTTAAAAAATTCATTGGAACAATATTTTATGCCTAATTTGCTTATTATATTAGTGAGTGTTAAATTTTGTCACGCCCCATTTTGTAAGCTTTCAGAAAATCGATCATAACTTCTGTAATACTGAACAGATATTTCTGAACTAAACCTTGTTTTGTAAGGGATCTTTCAAGATTTCTGCTGGTACCACTGTAACTCCAATGATGCTTGTTTTTCTTTTGTCTTTGGCTGTGTATGTGAACAAGTTATTTGTTCTGAATAATATTTTGTACTAGTTATTGGTGAATATATGATATGAGTAGGCCAAAACCATTTGAAAAGAGAAAGTTTACAGGCAATGGTTTTACTAAAAACAGAACAGTAAATGTGGAAAGTATAAATACAATAGACAATGAAACCACATGTAATATTGAGGTTAGTAGGTCCAGTTCAACAATACATGTGCTAATCATGATAGTAGTCATATATAGAAATTGATGAGCTGCGAGTCCTGAAAGCAGATAAAATGGTTGAAGAACTGGCCAAGAAGGCAAGACAAATGAAGAGCAACTTGAAAAGAACAAGTGAGAATACAGAGGGTCAAGACTATGCAGCAGGAATGTTCTAACTCATGTGAGCAGTCAGTATCCAATATATAAACTTCAAAGCTGTTTTTATCAGTTTCACATTTTTTCAGGTTCTGGTACACTTTTTTAAAAACGAATCAACCAAAACATATGAATTTTTTTGTGTGTATTAAGCAGAATCATAAGAATAATAATAAGAAGGGATTTTTCTCTGAGATTCATAATACTTGTTATAAAAAATAAAATTATCTGAAATTTCAGTGCTTTTTGTTTTTATGAAAACTAAAAAATTATAAGAAATTATCAGTACAAAATTTTACAATAATAATAGGTATTATAAAAGATAACGGTTTTAAGAACATGCCTAAAAGTTTTAATGTGCATATCAATAATAGTTTCTTAGTAACGTGCACCCAAAAATCATGGACATAGCATTGCGGAGATAGGCAGTACCTAGTGTAAGGCATATTGAATTGTAGGCTGTAAGAGGTACAAAGCAGAAGATAATGACAAAGGCAAAAGTGAATAAAATCAATATTACAAATCTAGAACTGTTTTAGATTTGTTTCTCAAGCCAAAACCTCCAAATACAATCTTAGAAGTTAAAGGAGGTTATAAGATAAAAAATAAAAGAACAAATAAAAAGAAAGCATACAAGAAAGTAAAGATCTTCTGAAGGCTTTCAAGAGGCAAATTTTCAACATACTTTTCTACATAGTTTGTTTTTACAGTTTGTCCAAACTGTCCTGAAGGCACAATGCACATGTAACTGACAATGCAGTGTTGAATGCAACCAATTGCTGTAAAAGGTTTGTTGAACAAAGCCTGTATTTAATCTCATTGACAAAGTGGCATGCGCAAGCACAAATCAAGTATTTTCAAATTGATTGCTTGATGAGAATATAATCCCAGCGGTTGCTAAGGGAGACGCTGGGCTCAGTCTGGTGCCATAGCAACACTGCCTCCCACACGGACAACTGCCATTCACAGCAGAGGTAGGGCAGGTATATTGTGTGGAGCATTTCCTGGAATTTTAGCACCAATAGCATTGATTCTCTCTATTGAAAGGATGCGCTACAATGGTTTTCAAAATTATTTCTCATCTCAGACAACCTTTACATAGAAAACCTTTCAAAAATGTTGATTCTCTAAAAAATGGCAGTAGTAATTTCTATTAAATTCCCATATGTTTCAATATATTTTAAAATTACTTTTCAGGGAGTTACCTCTGAACTGCTTCATTCACAATGAATTTTACATAACTTATAGACCATAAGCGGTAAACTAACTCTTCAAAGTTTGGTATCTTTGCAATAGCGCCGAATAAACATTTAGATGATGCATTAAAATTACTCAATCTGCAGGAAAGGACTATCAAATTCACAACAGAAAAGGAAATCAATGGACATCTCTCTTTCTTGGATCTAAATATCATCAGGAACGACACAAAAATAAAATTTGGAATTTACAGGAAACCAACACATTCAGAAAATTACATAAAAAATAATAGCTACAACCCATTACATAAACATGCAATAATAAACAGTCTTACACATAGACTAGTCAACATACCCATGGATAAAGAAGAATATGACAAAGAACAAAAAGCTATACTACATATAGCAGAAGAAAATGGATACAACAAAAGTTTGGTGTTGAAGATAATTAAAAAGGCTAAACTAAAAAGAAATGATTAAGGAAGCAACCACATTTACAAAAGAAAAAGAAAGCAAGAACATATTCATTTCATTCACTATCACCCAAAAACATTTTATAAATTTAAAAAGATCTTTAAGGAACAAAATGTAATCTTGGCACCTACTAATGGACACTCAATTTTAAAATTGCTAAGTTTGAAAACAAAAGATGAAATCCCATCAATTAACAGATCTGGAATATACCAAATAAGTTGTAAAAATTGTGAAAAATGCTAAATAGGTCAAACAGAAATCTAAAAACCAGAGTCAAAGAGCACTTTAGAAACATCAGATTGAAACAAGAACATAAATCAGCAGTAGCATTTCATTTTTGGAATGAAAATCATGACATTGATCCAAATCCAAAATTATTAAAAGGAGTGATAAACCAAAATAAACTAACAACATGGGAGATCATATTCATATGGATAAATAAGTACTGTGTAATGAACTTTGAAATTCCATCAGTAGATAATTTGACGAAGAAGTTCATAGTCAAATGAGAAAGCAGACAAGAGATGCTAGTTGGAGAGAAGCTGAAAATGGAGGCAATGGCCTTTGAAACTAGTCGTCGATAATATAAAAAAAGTGAGTGACGAGTTCAATAAACCAACTACAAATAGTTTTTATGATTAATATCAGAACAATTAAAAATATGACCTGAGATTCAATAAATCCAATTTGTTCTATCTTGTTTAATGCAGTAAATATTATGTAATATTATTGTACACACTACACCAAATGATGTATCTGAACAACCATCTTAAGAAATGTGATGGGAACTGATCTTGAAAAATATTTAGCAAATTTTAAGTGTAATTATGCATTGCAAGAAATTATTAAAATCTCATGGTGTCATCATCATATGTGATTTAAACTCCATCTTGCTGGAAATAATCTTCTCTCAATTCGATATCATCTCTGTAAAACTTGAGAGAATATGGTGAGATGAGTACAAACATGTATAAATGCTGGTGGAGGACACTTCCAACATTTTCTCTGAGATGTAAATAGTGTAATGTAATCTCCCAATTGTGTATTATATTCTCCCAAAGTTGCACATGTGTCCTATTATTGGTTCAGAAGTTATGGCCTATTGAAATGGTTCAGGTTTATATGGATCACACTGTGCAATACTTTTGAAATAAGCTTTGAAGTTGGTTCTAATGTGTAAGGACTATTGAAGTTGGTATCTGCAATAGTTTTTATTAAGTTCATGGAGAAACATAAAATCAATATTAAGAATCCAGAAATCATCAAGATTTGTTTCTCAAGCTAGAAATACCAGATAGCACCTTAGAAGTTACAGGATGCTATACAAAAAATAACAAATAAAAAAAGAAAGAAAATATACAAAGAAGTAAAAATCTGACGAAGGCTTTCAAGAGGCAAATTTTCATCATATATTTTTTACATATTTTTACATAGTTTGCTTTTACAGCTTGTCCAAACTGTCCTGATGATATACAAAGCAACAATGTACATGTAATGATGATACAGAGTTAAATGGAACCAATTGCTTTGAAGTATTTAATGAAATATATCTTCTCATTGACCAAGTGATGTATGCAAGCGCAGATCAAGTATTTTCAAATTGATTTCTTGATGAGAAAATAACTCCCAGCAGTTGCTAAGTGAGAGGCTGGCTCTGTCTGGTGCCATAGCAACACTGCCACCCACATGGACAACTGCCATTCCCAGCAGAGGTAGGGCAGGAATATTCTGCGGAGTGTTTCCTAGAATTTCAACACTGATAGCACGATACTCCGTAGTGCTGAGGTAGCAGCTATGCTGTCCTACCCTCCCTCAGTTCAACTTCATGATATGAAATACAGTTTTTCCAAATTCAGCTGGAGCCAGTTATTAGCCTTTTCTAAGACTTTCTTTCTTCCTATTTGAAGACAAATGCTGGGATCTTCTGTTTTCATTTGAGTATCATTTTAATTATTTCATTTTCCATTTCTGCTACTGAGTTTATCAAAACATTCATTAATAAACACTTTAAATAGATAGAGTCAGCTTGAAGAATTCAATGCCATGGCCGGGATCTGAACCATGGATCTCCTGGTTCAAATCCCGGCCATAGCACTGAATTTTTGAAGTTGACTTTATCTATCCAAAGCCTTAGTCTATATACAGCTAGTGTGAAGAAATGATTAATTTCCATCAATTAACTGAAATAATAAGAGTTTAATGATGACGCCTGGGATTTAAGTACTTACAATAAAGTTTTCACAAATGGAGTATCTCGGATGTGAAAGCCCCTAGTGGTTTACCAGGAAAATATATGAGTCAATTGGACAATTTAATGTCAGGATGGCATGTTGGCCATGGTAGCTCAATGGACAGAAACCAGGAGATCCGTGGTTCAAATCCAGGCCATGGCATTGAATTTTTTCAAGTTGACTCTATCTATCCAAAATCTTAGCCTATATACGGCTAGTATGAAGAAATGATTTATTTCCATCAAACACTTTAAAGTTAAATACCCCAATAATTATTATTCTACTAACATATGCCACTCTCCTTCTAGTTCATAAAAAAGTTTATATATCTCTGACAAAAGCACCTATATTGGAAATCATCTGAATAGTTATAATTCTTGGGGTGAGATGAAATCAACTGATCATATGTTCACAACTGAATTTAATAAATTTTAATCCTAATGCATGCAGAAAAATGTGATTGGGAAGGTTGACATAATTTTACTGTTATATTGGAATGCTTGGAAGATGACACAGTTACATTTGATTACAATTCTTGGATTTTGGTTTTGGATCCAAATATCTACAACAATCGCCACTTACTTTTTTATATTAATGAGAGACTAGTTTTAAAGGCATTCAC